>BHDV01008100.1:65116-95612 GCA_005406045.1 Adoxophyes honmai | reverse complement strand
CGCAGAATTTTTTTCTGATTCCGAATATGAAATAAAATTTTTTTGGCCAAGGTGCGGTTTACAGCAGGATTGCTTTTTACCGTCGTATATAAAAGTTCTATTATGACCAAAATAACCAATTAAAATGAATTTTAAATTTTGGCCATCTCGGTATGTTCACCATTTTTGGCTTGGCAATGAACGTGTTAAAGGATCTCTTACAGCCAACCTTTGAGAGTCAGAGAGGAAACTTGATAATAAAATTGAGACCGACAACAAAGAAATGCTATTTCAAACATGTTGAAATACAGTACAATAACAAATTATTCATAATAAAGAAAGAAACATACATCAAAAAAATTATAACTACAATAATTAATTAATAAATACACAAACAACACTAACATATACATTTATACAACTATGGGTTTGGTGGGCGCCACAACTTCTTCAGGCGTTCTTTGAACGCGTAAACAGAGGATGATTGTTGGACCGAAGTCGGTAATCGATTCCACAGAATCGATTCAGAAGGGGTAGGCAGAGCACACGAAGCGTGACAATACCATAATTATGACTTTTTCACGCTTCGCAGCCACTTCCAGCATAAATTTAGATTTCATTACAGATGGAAGAGGTAGTATGATAGCGACAGGTTGATAGCCTGACGTCTAGAGCATACCTAATCCTAATTCCTTAGTCGCCGACGACATCCACGGAAGAATTGGAGAAGTGTTATTCTATCCCAACACAGGAATCTGCAAAGATTTGAAGAATTTTGCAATAACTCGATAATATTGCAATTTGTTTTTACGTATGATTTTAAATATCAATCGAACGTATTTACTGAATAATTGAGTATAGTTTGATAACGATCTGGACCGGAAAATCTATTAAAAGTATCTGCGCCTTCTCGACTTGTCCTCTAGCGGAATGTGGTACAAGTCATGGGAGGTAGCGATTTGGTAGGTACTAAGGCTGCGTTCAATAAAACAAGAACAAATAAGTATTGTGTGAGTAACGTGTGCAAATAGACATTATATTTTTGAAATTTGTAGTTTGATTTGCAAACTCATTATTTGGTTTTCTTTCAAGATCGATTACTGTCCACTTGTGATTGACACGACTGTGCAATGTATAAATAGTTGTCAATATGAAGTCATTTTATTGTCTTCTTATTTTTTGTGTCGCTCATTGTAAACTGTACACTATACACAAAGAACTACATACAACAAGTGACTTACTTGTTTTTCATACATACATACTTGAAAAGAATAGTTATGTCACGGGTATCAAAATTTATAATAATTTTCCCGAGTCAATAAAATCACTGAATGGACCGCAATTTGAAAGAAAACTGCTTTCAGTTACTGTTTCGGTTATATAAAAATATTTTTTACAACAGAAGCGAATATTATTATTGTTTGTTTAAAATGACAGCAAATACATGTATAGTTTTGAAAACGCGACATACAATAGACAAGCTAAATAGTAAAGTAGTAAGGTGCTGGACCATCGTAAGAGTAATTTTTTTTTCAGACCACTTTTGAGAGACAGAAGAAACTACTGAGATCAACAAAATGAGAGAAAGAAGACAATTATCTTTAGTCTTTTTTTCCTGAATCTGAAATTAATTAATATATTTTTAATTTTATATATCTACGGGGATTAGGATTAGTTAGGTTTATGATAAATTAGCCGCAACTCCTTCTTTGTTATTTTCCTATCATGTCGCAATCCCACGGGATCTGTAGGTATATTTTTCCTGGATAAAAAGTAGCCTATGTGTTAATTCAGGGTATCAGCTTCCTGCATACCAAATTACATCAAAATTGGTTCTACCGTTATAATATTAGTGTGATTTTTCTAAGAAAATTGATCACAATCATTTATATTATGGCTAACGATCATTATATCATTTAAATTATGACAATCGACATGTATGACAAATAACAGAGACCCCCAAAAAACGTGTTCAATAATCCTATTTTGTCTAACCCGCTCTCGCTGCCTCTCATCACATAGTCGGTGATATTTGTCCGCCGATCAATCGACCGACTAGTCGGCTTGGTGAGACCACCCCCTATATAAACGAAGTCCTAGCAAGTTGCCTTCCAGTGTGTCGTACGTACTGTAACGGAAAATTAAAAAAAATCGCGCGCGAAAACTTTTGTTTCGGTGATACAAGGTGAGTTTTTTATGAAAAAGTTTTTTTTTGCAATTTCGAAGGGCAAATGTTTTTTTTTCTATTCCGCCACTTTGAAATTGGCGATTTTTTTTCGTGATTCAAATTATTGCAACTTCCGACATAAAAGACTTATCACATAACTCAATAATATTACAAAAGATTTTGTTTTTATCGTGCAAATTTTACTGTCAATCCAAAGCATATAAAAATAAAACTACAAAAAAGTATTTTGAAAATCAAGTTCATCTGTGTTTTCGGAATTTTGTATATAATTGGTAGCAATAATTAGTTGATCCGTTTTTTAATTTTAATTTTTAATTACTACTACTATTCTCAGTGTCTTTAAACTTGGACATTACGTTGTTTGACGCTAGCATATTTGGTTGCTAAATAAGTGAAAAAAATTAAGTACAGAAAACGCACATGTTATGGAAATTACATAAAAATTATAAAAATAACGTGGTATAAGTGTACGAAATTTTCTGTTCTTTTTTTCTTGTCAGCAATGTTTCTTTAGTAAAAATAAATGTTAAATTTTTAGTAAAATATTTGTATAGGTACCTTTAAAAAGGTAGATCGCGAAGAACTATTTCTCATTATACAGGGTGAAATTGTACGACCAAATGTTTTTTTTACCTTTGTATCACAAAAATAAATAATTGTTATGATTACAAAATACTTTACTTGAAAGGAAATTGTAAATCTCTGTACTTATTAGTAAAGATACAACTTTGGTCTAAATAATGGTGTTTAAGAAAAGCTTTTCCAATACTCCGTTAACCCCAACTTATGTTTATTTTATCGTGATAGTACCGAGCAACATGCTATAAATACATACATACATACATACATACATACAATCACGCCTATGTTCCCAAATGGGGTAGGCAGAGCACATGAGACGAGACATAAACAAAACCATTACTATGACTATTGCAGGCTTCGTTGCCACTTGTAGCATAATTCTTGGTTTGGAAAACAGATGGAAGGGGTAGTATAATAGTGACAGGTTGGTAGATTGTCGCCTAAAGCATACCTAAACCTATTTCCTTAGTCGCCTCTTACGACATCCACGGAAGAAATAGAGAAGTGTTATTCTAGACCCGACACCACACGGGATGTTATAAATACTCATAATATTATTTAGTTAGCAAAAATATCGAATGGAATCAGTTACAGTTACACTTATTTCAGAACTAGCTGCGCCCGCGACTCCGTTTGCGTGGAAAAGTGACTAAATTTCCCCGTTTTTTCCCACATTTTTCAATGTTTCTTCAGTCCTATTTGTCGCAGCGTAATGTTATGTAGCCTAAAGCCTTCCTCGATAAATGGTCTATCCAACACAAAAATAATTTTTCAATTCGAACCAGTAGTTCCTGAGATTAGCGCGTTCAAACAAACAAACAAACAAACAAACTCTTCAGCTTTATATTATTATAAATATATTATTATATATTAGTATAGATACTCGTATTATGTTTAAATTTGTAACCCGTATGGTGTCGGGTTTAGAATAACACCTCTCAATTTCTTCCGTGGATGTCGTAGGAGGGTAGGTACTATGGATATAGATTAACCTTTTTAGGTGACTAGATAGCAACCTGTCACTGTACTACCCCTTAACTTAAAATGTTACGCATTACTTTATAATTACTTGGTAGCAATGTCTATGTAGCATTTTGTGTGCTCTGCCAATCCCTTTAGAAAATACAGGTGTGATGTATATACATAAAATTAACATTGTCAAACACCTTGTTTTCAGTCTTTGAAACATTGAAGGTATTAAAATGTTCTTACCTTTTTTAATTTTCCCCGCAAGTTTGTTAATAAATATTTTCTTTCATAAATATCCTTCTCTTGACAATAACAACCCAAAAACAATAGGGAGTTCGGTTCTACACTTTTCCGAATGATGCTGCGATTAAAAGAAATATGGGTTCAGTTTTTTAATATAATATTTCTGACCTGTGACCTATGATGTAGAGGATCGTAGGTTCGAATCCCAGGCTAAATATCAATAAAGAAAATTTTCTGAAATTATTTTGAAGGGGTTTTCACACGCGTATACCTGACCAATGTTTAAAATATTTATGGTCAATTTCGGGGCACCCTGTATATCGTTAACTTTCAATAGTCGAAGCACAGCGTTATTTTAGAATTGCAAAAAACAGGTAACACCACCAATGTAATTTTTGTAAGTACATAAGACTAAAAAACCGGCCACTCGCACTCGCTTTCGAAGGGTTCTGTACCAAAAAAATTTCAAAAATGTCATTTGGAGCCCCCCGTAAATACTTTTTTTTAGGGTTCCGTACCCAAAGGGTAAAAACGGGACCCTATTACTGAGACTTCGCTGTCTGTCCGTCTGTCTGTCTGTCTGTCTGTCCGTCTGTCACCAGGCTGTATCTCACCAACCGTAAGAGGTAGAGAGTTGAAATTTTCACAGATGATGTATTTCTGTTGCCACTATAACAACAAATACTAAAATCAAAATAATAATAATTAACATAGAAAAAACGTGTTTTTTTTTTTGCTATTTTGGGTCTATTTAAATAATTGTAACAGGTTAATACTTGAAATGCTCACAGCATTTTTACACAGAAAAATTAGTATTTAAGGGAGGCTCCCATACAAAAAACATGATTTTTTGCAGTTTTTGGTACGGAACCCTTCGTGCGCGAGTCCGACTCGCACTTGGCCGGTTTTTTATTTCCTTTTAAGGTACAACTAAATATTCTGTTATTATTCCAAGTTTCTATCTGTTATCGTTATTTATACCGAACCACGATTATTGTATAGGACATACATACATACATACATATACTCACGCCTGTATTCCCAAGAGGGGTAGGCAGAGCACAAGAATTCAAAAATCCAGTGCCACGTTTAGCGATTTAGGGGTAACCAGATGATTAAACGTGATATTGCAGTGACAGGTTGCTAGCCCATCGCCCACAATACACTAACCCTTTCCCAGAGTCGACTCTTACGACACCCACGGGAAGAAAGGGGGAGGTGCTATTCTAACCCGGAACCTATTGTATTGTATAGGAGCAGCTTGTAAATAATTATTTGATTTTATTTTTAGTGTTTGTTGTTATAACGGCAATAGAAATAGAAACATATGTAGAATTTTCAACAGTCTAGCTAGCACGGTTCGTGAGATAGATCCTAGTTACAGACGGACTAACTCACGAACAGCTAAAGCCCGTCACAGACTACGCATATACGATAATATTTTATCGGCGTATAAATGTCATTTTTCCATATGTCGGTGTCCAAAGATACCTGACGGTAAATCTGCGCAGTGTGTGATAGCTCATTGAATTGTATAGGGAGCGATATTGACAGATATTATGTTCTGTAACAGATATCTTACCGGATCCTTCCTTATATTAAATCTATGCTTTAGGCACCAGAACTAAAACCCTCCCCATAAAGAGGTCGATAAAAGATTTTTTCTATAAAAACATGCCACAATACGCCATACATCACAATCTATCAACCGTATCTATTATTAGAGTTCTATTTATTTTATAGAATGCCCTCTTCTGTATTTACTTTATATCGGGTTTGAAACTGGACGGAAAAATCGCTTATAGGTACAGGGTGACTTCAAAGTCGTGAATAGAAACCACATTTTCCGACAAAGCTGCCTAAGATTAAAACGGAGCATTGGTAGGCATCGCAATTAGACAGTACCTCAATTAAATAAAACAAAAAAGACTATAAATGCCTACTTATCATTGTCATGTGGTCATCCTACTCGGCCCAGTGAATTCGATCAAAATAATGTTATGACGTAAACAAAGAAGGTTTATTTAATCATCATCATCAGTATATATACGTCTCACTACAGGACACAGGCGTCCTCTCTATGTACCTATAACTTATTTAATAAATAAGTTAAAATTTCACTTAAACATAGGGTAACCACAAATTATGAAATTTAGCAAAATTAAATTCAATAAAATAAATGTCAACAGATTCACAAAGTGTTCGTATGTACAAGTATCTAAACCAAGGTTTTAGAGTCTAGAAAAAATACTTCTGTTCACGACTAAAAGTTACCCTGTAGATTGACTGAAAAATCAAGACGTTTAGTTTGGAGTAAAAGTGTACATCGATGAAAATATATTTAAAGATACACACATCACGCTTGTACTCGCAAATGGGGTAGGCAGAGCACACAAAACGCTACATAGACCAAATTATGATTACTTCACTTTTCGTGGCAACTTGCAGCATATTTCTATAGGTTTTAAGTTGGCAGGTATAACAGTGACAGGTTCCTAGCCTGTCGCCTAAAATATACCTTAACCTATATTCTTAGTAGCTGTGGTAGCCCAGCGGTTCGACCTGTGGCCTCACAAGCAGAGGGTCGTGGGTTCAAACCCCGGGCTCGCACCTCTGAATTTTTCGGAATCTATGTGCGATATCAAATTTGATGTTTATCACGAGCTATTCGGTAAAGGAAAACATCAAGAGGAAACCTATACACAGTGACGAAGTAATTCAACGTTGTGTATGAAGTTCCCAATCCGCACTGGGCCCGCGTGGGATCTATTGCCCAAGCCCTCTCATACTGAGAGGAGGCCTGTGCCCTGCAGTGGGACGTATATAGGCTGATGATGATGATATTCTTAGTCGCCTCTTACGATATCCACGGACGAAATAGACACGTCTTATTCTAAACCCGACACCATACTACGACGGCTGTTAAAAGTTTATTTTTTACAGAAAAATACATGTAAGTAGTTCATACTCTAATCGTCCATACAAGAGACATACATCGTTGTACATAGTATGTGCGACAACATCGATACTTCACTTGCAAGGCTTCCTATACTGGTACAGGGATTAGCAACCGTAGACCGAATTCTTTTTAATTCACTGCCGTTTGTTCCAATTTCACGATAAAACTGTTAATGATTAACTTAAATAAAGCCAGTATCATGTTTAATTATATTTATTTAAGAATAAGACCATTCCGTTTCTTCCATGGATATTACAAGAGGCGATTAAGGGAATAGGTTGTATGCTTTAGGCGACAGGCTAGCAACCTGTTGCTATTACAACTCTTTCATCAATACATCCACATATACATACAATCACGCCTGTCTCCCCAAACGGGGTAGGCAGAGCACACAAAACGCTACATAGAAAAAACGATAAATATTTCAACATAAAATTATAAAAGTAGCTATGAAGCGTGAAATGAAGAGTGTCTGTAACCCCCAATACGAAAAATTCTTCTTGGTTTGATGTCGAGAACTATAAAATAAAAACTACCTAAAAAGAAACAATTTTACACATAAAATAGTGAAAATTAACGGAATACTCACGTTGTATATACCGAGATTAGCTCGACATGTTTCGGATCAATCCGTGATCCATCATCTGGAGCTACGCGCCACGGCAGCGGACAGACGCGCACTGCGTGCAGCCGCTCTTTCCGCGCGACCACTAGGCACAGCTGACAGCAGTTCACAACTACCCACATTTTCGCTAACACATTCACTATTATTGTCAAAAGACGGGTAGCACACAACACTGACAACATCAGTCTCTAAAGGCTCGTTCAACAATTGTTTATTTTTAGGTAGTTTTTATTTTTCAGTTTTTCGTAAAACTTACTCATTGTTAAATAGCTCTAATTAGTACTTTTTAATTTTGTTTCAGATTTGTAAATCAGGTGTAAAATGGAGCACACTGAGTTTCGAGTGAAAGGTAAGAAAAAAAAAGTGTAATTTTATAGATTATATTAAGTTAATTACACACACAACCTACCGTTGGCAACTTGTCACTATATCTCTATCATCTATTTTTTAACCTTAAAATTATATTAAAAGTTGCCACGAGAAGTGAAATAACCATAGTTTTGATTATAAACTTTCGCATACCCTAAGTACCTGCCCCAATCGGGAATACATACATACATACATACATAATTTTCACGCCTGTATTCACATGAGGGGTAGGTAAAGCACATGAATTCAAAAATTTAGCAATTTCAGGGTAACCAGATAATTAAACGTGAATACAGGCATGATGCTTGTAATTTTTTTATGGTGGTTTACAGTATACTTAAATCAGATATTGTACTTGGTTCCTTCATTTGTATTCAACTAACGTATCAATAGTTATTTTCCACAATTAAGTGGACCAGTTCAGATAATATCAGTTGTTTGTTGACAATTAAGGCGCTGAAGGACCAATAAGTAAATAATCGATGTCGACTAAGTTTTTCTTTACCACGAGTGAGGTTAGCCACTAAAAAGGAATTATTTAGTAACTGATTATAAACTAGTTAGTAACTGTACCATCGCGAACAGGGATTGTTGAGCCACTTACCTATGTTTGTAACTTGGTCGTGTAATACTAATCCGATAGCGGATAATCTAGTCGGTCACATCGGTCGTTGATTACACGTCTAAATTGCGAACAGTGGCAAGTGGCTCAACAATCCCGGTTCCTGACTATACCTTGGACACAACGCTACTCAAACGCGACGAAACTAAACACAGTTGCTCTCTGTGTTAACAATTTGTCACTAAGAATTGACTTTTGCTCGGGGCTTATGTAGATACCTACAAAAAATGTCCCTAAAGTTGTTTAATTATTGGTTAGATATTGTATAATTTTAATCGCTTATCAATACATCGCCAAACGCTAAAATTTGAGCAAAAGTCGTCACATCTAGCGTCAAAGTCGCTAAATTGACACCAAAAACACAGAAACTCGGGTTACCAGTAGCGTAGCGACCGGCGTGCCGCGTCTTGCGTAATCAGTTTAGTACCTAACTAGTTGGTGACTAGTCGCTTCATATGGATGTACCTATGGGCGGTAACGCTCAAGTAACTTTTGAAAAATTTCAGTCTGTAACTATAATCCTGTGTGGTGTCAGGATATAATAACACCACTCCATTTCTTTCGTGGATGTTGTAAGAGGCCACTAAGGAAATTAAGTTTCGGTTTGCTTTAGGCGACAGGCTAGCAACCTGTCATAAGTATACCTATCTGTTCCATCTGTTATCAAATCTAAAATTATGCTAGAAGCGGCTGCGAAGCGAGAAATAGACAAGATCATGTTTTTTTTCTATGTCACGTTTCGTATGATCTGCCTACCCCGTTTGGGAACATAAACGTGATTGTATGTAGGTATGTATGTATGTAACTACCTATAGGGTACTTCTTTTTGAATAGCTCCATCTTTGTAACACCTTAAACTAAAAGTATCAAACTATTTTGTAACAGTGATTAAAGATATAAATAAATAAGATATGAATCAAAATATCGAAAGTTACTTTTAAGAAACGGCTTTTCCTAATGCGATTATCATTGTTCTAAGTAAATGAACTGAACAGAATCTTTTGAAATATTCCCTCCAATATTTCAGTTTCCGGAAAACTTTATCCGTAATTTTACTTTTCTATTGGGCTTAGTTAATAGCCGTGATAGCCCAGCGGTTCGAACTGTGGCCTCTCAAGCAGAGGGTCGTGGGTTCAAACCCCGGGCTCGCACCTCTGAATTTTTCGGAATTTATGTGCGATATCAAATTTGATATTTATCACGAGTTATTCGGTGAAGGAAAACATCGTGAGGAAACCTACACACAGCGACGAAGTAATTCAACGTTGTGTGTGAAGTTCCCAATCCGCACTGGGCCCGCGTGGGAACTATCGCCCAAGCCCTCTCATACTGAGAGGACGCCTATGCCCTGCAGTGGGACGTATATAGGCGGATGATAACGATGATGATTGGGCTTAGAATAGCGCCTCTATATTCTTCCGTGGATGTCGTAGCAAATATTTAAGTATTGAAAATAATGCTCATGCTTATTGAGAACTCTTACATACTTACATACAATACATCACGCCTATATTCCCAAATGGGGTAGGTAGAGCATGCAAAACATCTTTCATATTTTGATTTTAGGTTCGAAAACAGTTGGAAGATGAAAAATAGTAACAGGTTGCTAGCCTGTCGCCTAAAACATACCTAAACCTATTTCCTTTTGTCGGTCTCAATAATTAAGTTTTATCTTTGCCTCTCAAAGGTTGGCTATTAGAGATTCCTTAGGGGATAAGTCCGCCGCCGTACTTCGCCATTTAATTTGCATATTTTTTTTGTATTTCGTTTGTACAATAAAGTGTTTAATTACTTACAAAGTGAATTACTGTTTGGCAAAAAGAGAATGCTAAATATAAAATACTAGCTTTCCGCCCGCGACTTCGTTCGCGTAACTTTCGGATTTTGGGGTCGTAGGTTTCTGAGCCTGAGTTTTCCTCTTCATAATATTAGTGTAGATGTAGGTATCTAAACCCAAATATTTTACGGAATCCTTTTTTTTCAAAATAAAATTTAGCCTATGTTACTCGTGGATAATGTGGCTTTCGAATGGTGCAAGAATTTTTAAAAACGGTCCAGTAGTTACTGAGCCTATTCATTACAACCAAACAAACAAACAAACATACAAACAAACAAACAAATAAACAAACAAACAAAGTTTTCCTCTTTGTAATATTAGTGTAGATGAAAGTTTCCTCTACGTCACAATTTTTCATACAATAAGCGTAGAATTTGTATGAAAAAAAGTTTTTCTTTTTTGTGATTAACTAAAATTCGATTCTAGCTTTTTTTATGGCTTTGAACTAAAAAAAATATTCTAATAATAGTGACAGGTTGCTAGCTTATCGCCTTAAATAGGTATGCCTTAACTTACCTTAGTCGCCTCTAACGTTATCCACGGAAGAAAAGGCGAGGTGTTATTCTAAAAACACACGAAACAGTATTGACGGTTATAAATTGTATAAAGCTCCGAACGGGACAATCTAAATCTATTTGAAAACAAGACAGCCACCATAAAATCGAATGGCTCAATAAGACAAATCCCCGTTTCGCCCGTTGATATCCATTTACAAGCAATATCGGACCGGTTCGTTTATTCCGGCTTATTTTGTTTATAGCTCCATTCACACGTTTGACTTTGCTAACACATACATACAAACATCACGCCTTTTGGGGTAGGCAGAGCACACAAAAAAACTACTTAAACGAAAACCATGACTACTTCGCGTTACGTGGCTACTTCTAGCTTATTTTTTTAGGTTTTGAGTTGGCAGGTTATAGTGACAGGTTAACTGTCCCCTAAAATTAACCTATTTCCTTAGCCGTATCTTACGACATCCATGGAAGAAGTGGAGAGGTGTTATTCTAAACCCGACACGATAGGTGGGACGAGTTTAGTTTGTAAAAGAATAACATCACAGGATTAATGTTCTGTATATGTCGGTATGCCTAATTGGGGCAGAACACGAAACGTAACATTGTCAAAAACATGACTATTTCAACTTTTGCAGCCATTTTTAGCAAAATTTTAGGTTGGAACATTGATGAAAGAGATATAATAATGATAGGTTGCCAGCCTGTACACTATAGCAGACCTTGACCTAATATCCTTAGTCGCCTCTTACGACATCCACGGAAGAAATGGAGAGGAGTTATTCTAAACCTGACACCACACAGGCACTTAGTTTATATACACTTTAAAGTGAAAATGTCGGAGTTTTTAGGTTTGTAAGTATGTTTTAGGCGACAGACTAGCAACCTGTCACTATAATACTACCTCTTCCATCTGTTTTCGAATTTAAAATTATGCTAGAAGTGGCTGCGAAGCGTGAAAAAGTCATAATCATGGTTTTGTCTACGTCACGTTTCGTGTGCTCTGTCTGACTACCCCATTTGGGAACACAGGCGTGATTGTATGTATGTAAGGTAAATGTATCAATGCTCGACGCCTCAACGCCCAGTAAATGACACCCATCTGCCGCCTGTCTTACCGTGACAAGGTTGCAACAGCCATGTATTGGGTTAGTGTCAAGCATTGGTACATTTACCTTATGTATATAATGTACCCCGCGTGTGATGCCGGGTTAGAATAGCACCTCCCCCTTTCTTCCCGTGGGTGTCGTAAGAGTCGAGTCTAGGAAAGTGTTAGTGTATTGTGGGCGATGGGCTAGCAACCTATCGCTGCAATATCACGTTTAACCATCTGGTTACCATGAAATTGCTAAGCGTGGCACTAGATTTTTGAATTCATGTGCTCTTGGGAATACAAGCGTGAGAATATGTAAGTGCCTATGTACGTTTGTATGTATGTACATTTAACCATTGACACTGTATGTAGCTAGTAAATACGATACAAAGCCTTCAAACGTTCTTTTCTCAGGAATGTTGACCAATCTACTAACCCAGATGGTGCATTGTGGGCGCCTGAAAAGTCATTACAATTGAAAGCTATTTCGTCTGTGTGGTGTACAAGGAATTGTACATTGTCCAGTTAGCTGGACACTTTGAACTGACGATTGCAGAAAAAAAACAAACGATTTAACCCATACATGACATTACAGACAAACCAAATGGGAAAATATACAAAAGATAAGCAGAATTACTTACTTTATATTTAGAAATCATAATAGGGATGGCGACTGGGTTTAAAATATGTAAGTACATAACGTCGGGGATAGTGCAATACTGCGTAACTAACACTAGTAAATACTGCGTATCTACTATAGAAATGTAGAGTAGATACGCAGTATTTACTAGTGGTAGTTAGGCCTCTTTTCCACGGACGGTTTTTGGCCATAATAAACTACGGTCATCAGTGTTGCATGGAGCACTATGGACGCTTGTTGACGGCGCCGGACCGTAGTTCTGCCGTGTCCGTCAACTAATAATTATTAATTATTTAGTCCGTTAGATTATGGAAAAATGTGAGACACATTGTTTTTGGTTTGTCAAATAATAAGCATCAACAAAGTTATAGATCATCAAACTTCCGGAGTGGGGTTTGTGACGTCACACCTAGGAAAAGATTGTGCCATATTCCATATTGTGACGTCACGCGAAACTTTCAAGCGCGTCATTGTTTGTTATCTATCTGACGGACTATTATGTTTTTTTATGTCATGTACCCTATTGGTGGCATTCAAGAAGTTCATTTTGTAAAGTTGAGGATTATCATATTGGCTGAATTTTTCTGAAGCTATGAAATAATAATGCATTTTAACATAACTGGAGCTCAAACTACCTCTTCAACATAATTTAATATTCAATTAAAAATAAAACATACTTAACAGTGATGTTTTCGTTGTTTTATGCATCAATGCATCTGTATCTAAAAGATATAGGGAGTGGCACGTTATTAAAAAGTTCAACCACCCTACTTCTGAATGGACCACCTCTTTTATGTGCCCTAGCCTTCGTATCTCAACTTCTTCTTTTTCTTCAGCCAAGGAGATGGTGGACTACATAGCAGACTACCTGGAGAACATCAGGGACAGGCGAGTCTACCCGGACGTCCAGCCAGGGTACCTTCACAAGCTGCTGCCTGCCACCGCGCCTGTACAGCCTGAGGCCTGGGACGACATATTTAAGGATGTGGACCAGCATATTATGCCTGGGGTATGTAAGAAAACCGGCCAAGTGCGAGTCAGACTCACGCACTGAGGATTCTGCACAAACCGATTACCATCTAGTGACAGATTTTCGAACTAGTAATAAATTTTAATTTTATTTATTAAAAAAAAAACTACTTGGTAGATTTTGTTCAAACCAATTTTCGTTGATAGTTTTATGGTAATGTACATCATATACATTTTTTAGATTTTTCACTCTTTTATTTTAGAAGTTAGGGGCGGGGGACACAACTTTTTCAACTTTGGAAGCGTCTGTCGCGCAAACTATTTATTTTAGAAAAGTATGATGTTAAAAACCTCAATATCATTTTTGAAGAGCTATCCATAGATACTCAACACGTATAGTTTTGATGAAATAATTTTTTTTGAGTTTCAGTTCCATGTGTTGGGAACCCTAAAAAATTATTGCTTTTTTTAAAATTTTGTGTCACAATCTTAATGCGGTTTACAGAACACATCTACTCACCAAGTTTTATTAGTATAGTTCTCATAGTTTCGGAAAAAAGTGGCTGTGACATACGGACGGACTGACAGACGGACAGACAGACAGACAGACATGACGAATCTATAAGGGTTCCGTTTTTTTGCCATTTGGCTACGGAACCCTAAAAATTGAGTGGTAACTAAAACATGCATAGAATTGAGGCTATGGGAGTTTTAGACGACGGACTAACACATGAGAATAAGGATGTCGGCAGGGTTAAAAAATCTAATAATAATTAGTCCGTTAGAGAGATTACAGAAAAATAGGAGACACATCGACAAAGTTTTAGACCATCAAACTTCCGGAGTGAGGGCTTGTGACGTCACGCCTATGTAAAAAATTTAAGTGCTGGATAACATTGTCGTCGTTTGTCGTTTGTCAAATAAAAGAAAAAATAAGTGTATTACAATATTCTATAGTAATCTCTCTGACGGACTAAATAGTTTTTTTAGTCGTCTAGCCTATTGTTTAGTCGCAATGCTTATTAGACCAATTGTTACATAGACCATTTGCATCTTAGACGAAATGACAGTAACACTGTTTTACTGGTAGACAGTTCGAGTTTTCAAGGTCCGATATGGCATGAGAAAAACCGATAGGTATAGTCACGAACCGGAATTGTTGAGCCACTAGCCACTGTTCGCAATTTAGACGTGTAATCAATGGCCGATGTGACCGACTAGATGTTAGCTATTGGATAAGTATTACACGACCACGTTACAAACATAGGTAAGTGGTTCAACAATATCTGTTCGCGGTAGTACTTGATTTGTGCACTTGTCCGTATGTGCAGCGCACAAAGGGGCATACAGTCAGGGAAATTAGATGTTTAGGAGGTTGAGATACTTCTAAAATTGACCTTATTACTATTTCCAGCCAGTTGCATGACATAAATACTCAATATTGAACTTCATGGTGAAGTTTGTCCTAAAATGCGAACAAATTATGAAAGCGGTCAATCTGCTAAAGTTGCTAAACAATCAGATTCCCTGACTACATGAAGGAAGTGGAGCAAAGTTAAGAGGGCGCACACATTTTTTACGAACGTAATATAAGATCAGGTGGGGGAAGAGAAATTCAGGGGCAGGGCAGGGGTAAGAGGCACCACAGACCATAACTCGTCGAGTTATGAGTGATTATGGTCTGTAGAGCCCTCTTATCCCTGCGTTTCTCTTCCCCCACCTGACCTTAGTGGTTTTGGACCAATGTTTAAAAAATCGTGAAATGTAAATTAACTCATATTTAGCCATGAAAAAAATATGGTTAGACTAAACATATTCTGTAAATTTACAATAAAATTCATGTTAATCCGTTAATCCCCAGTAGACTATATTGTCTATCAGATAATAACAAGTTTATATCGTTTATGGTAAATTTTAATGGAAAATTTTCAAGTGAAAGACAGCTCTGACGCGTATTTTTGTAAAAACCCTTCAACAAATTGGCTAAGTAAAAGAAATCTGTGTTGCTAATAAAATATTTTTTTCCGTAAATCCCTAGAAAAAGAGTTTATTTATATGTTACAGTAGTTTTTTTTAAAAAACTTAAGGATTTATAGCTTTCTAAAGCATTTGAAAAACATCAAAATCACCGAATTTTGTTTGCACGCTCTTAACGTCAAATTTTTGAAATTCTAATTAGAGTTTCGAATTTACTGAGTAGTGCCGGGTTAGAACAGCACCTCCCCTTTCTTCCCGTTAAGAGGTCGACTCTGGAAAGGGTTAGTGTATTGTGGGCGATGGGCTAGCAACCTGTCAGTGCAATATCACGTTTGCACATCAGGTTACCCTGAAATTGCTAACCATGGTACTGGATTTTTTCAGTCATGAAAATTCCAACGTTCTCACTAGTGAGTCTCATACTGGTTCTATGTTTAAAACCCCATTTTTTCTCGCAGCTGGTCCACTGGCAATCTCCACACATGCACGCCTACTTCCCGGCGCTGACGTCCTACCCTTCCATCATGGGGGACATGCTGTCCAGCGCCCTCAACGTCCTCTGCTTCACTTGGGTAAGTTGTCATCCAGGATAACCCACTGTTGGGCACAGGGGTACAAGAGACTTGGTTATTCTTGGCCCAATGTGTTGTATAAAGAACAAAGTCATAATAAATCAATATAAATTCAGTAGGCTTAACACGCCCATAAGTTCTAGTCGCGTCGCGTCCGGGATAGTCCATGTAAATTTAAAAGAATTGTTTACCGAGCAAGAGATACAGCGCTTGATTGTTGGCAATGGCTATTTTTCAAGCACTGGTAGACTCAAAATTACTTAAAATACGTAAACTTATTTGCTTAATTATAGCACAGAATAAAAGATAGGGCATTTAGGCGTACAACAAAATATTGTCTCGATGGTTATTTGCTTGACGTTGACCCTTCACGAAGTTTCGCCGGTGTAGCATACTTAAACTGTGGAGTGGACCTCCAAGTGTTGAATTTTCAAGTTACTACTGGAAGTAGTATCACTACCGGAAACTAGATAAATATACGTTACTCTCTAATAAGAACAAAGCTCATTTTGTGAGTATGTGTTCCTCATCAGGCTTCATCACCAGCTGGCACCGAGCTGGAGACCATAGCCATGAACTGGCTCGGCAAGATTCTGGGCTTGCCCGAGTGCTTTTTAAATGAGAAGAACAACAGTCCGGGAGGTGGTGTCATCCAGGTAAGTCTCTTTATCCACACCAGAGGTGGCCAAATTGTGTCATTGCATGAGTTTTTGGTCTACACGAAAAGGTGTGTGGCGTGGGGCAATCGTGCCTTGCTAACGCTCTGCTTTTCTGCGTCAAACACGTTGCTTAAATCCCTGGGATAATGATGTATGCTTTGCTTTTAGTTGACCTCCCGTTTCTACAACTCTATTTTTTTAACTCTACGAAGTTTTTCTTTGGCAAAAATGGTCCCTTCTAATGGTTGACCTGGGACACCATAAGCCGCCATGTGCCGCGGTAGCCCGGAGGTTTAACCGCCTCTAACGTAGAGAGTCGGGGGGTTCGAATCCCTGGCTCGCACCTCTGAATTTTTATTTTATGTGCGAAAGCGAATTTGATATTTACCACGAGCTATACATTGAAGGAAAACGTTGTAAGGAAATTTCCAAACAACGGTGAAGTAATTCAAATAATTCAATGTTGTGTGTAAAGTCCCCAGCACTGGGCTCGCGTGGGAACTACTGCCAACACCCTCACATACTCGTTAATACCTGATAATGAAAGTACCGGAATAAGGCTGGATTATTACTAATACCTACAATACATCTATCAGGAAATAATCCAATAAAGAGATCTCTCTCCAGGCAGATGATACGCTTGAGGACGATTGATACGCGTGTATTTATGTAGGATACCATTTTGACAGTAGAAGTTCCACTACTCGATGATAGATGCCGCTAGGTGTTCACATCACAATGAAGAACTATTAACTGATGATCATCCTTCACCAGACCACGGCCAGCGAAGCAACCCTGGTCAGCCTCCTCGCAGCCAGGACCAGAGCCCTGATGGAGCTGTCCAAGCTGAACCCTGAGCTACAATCAGCTGAACTTCTGGGCCACCTGATCTGCTACTGCTCTGATCAAGCTCATTCTTCTGTGGAGAAGGCTGGTCTGATAGGTACGTAACACTTATTCCTTGCTTTTAGAGTTACAGTCCAAGTGGTAATGAGTTTAAGCACTTCTTTTCCGTGGATGTAGTAGCGACTTAGGTATGCTTTAGTGTTTAGGTGGTAGGCTAGCAACCTGTCAATATACTTTTGTCTTAATATGTGGTTTAACCAAAAACTATGCTAAGAGGGGCTGAGATGTCATTGTGAAATAGCCGTGGTTTTGCTTATGTAACGTTTTGTGTCAAATCGGTGACTATTTTACATTTGACAACCGTTTTTTATCATACTTTTAGGTTATAAGTTAATAGGTAAAGTCAAACCCATTGATTCTTGACCCACCGTCAACACCGTGACCCGCTGTCACAATTAACGTTATGAAGATTTCCTTTATCAATCAACGCAATGTCACAATGACGTTCAATGTGAATAGGTTCTATGGTGGGTCAGGAATCAATTGGTTCGATAGATAGTATAATAGTGATAGGAGAGGAGCTAGTCGGTCGCCTAAAGCATACCTAAACCTCCATATCCTAATCACCTCCTACGACATCCACGGTAGAAATTGAGAAGCGTTATTCTAAATTCAAAACCACACGGAATACTGGAATGACATAAGTATCTATTATGTGTCAGTTAGACTTGATATAAATATCTGTTGCATATCAGATAGAGAAAAAAAGAGTATACTTCTTGAAACATCCTGTTTAATGTCCAGGGCTAGTACGCATGCGGTATATCGAGTCAGATGAGCATCAGAGCATGCGCGGCGAGGCGTTGGAGGAAGCCATCATCGCTGACAAGGAGAAGGGGCTGGTGCCTTTCTGGGTAAGTCTGGAGGATCATCATTAGCAGCGGACTTTACCACTTTGCTTGCATTTGTATGACGCGTTTTTTTTTCACAGTTAAAGTGTTTACATACTTGCTTACATAAATTCCTTTGTACGGACAGCTGCAGAGAAAAGTAACCCCCTAGTAACGAAACATTGTACCGGCGGGGGGTTACTTTTCTGTGCAGCTGACTGTACAGTCAAGGAATTCATGATTAAATTAGAAAAATAGACTTCAAGACAGAACGGTAAAAAGGTCTCGTGTTTATTTATGACTTCTACACTTTCTGTTCCTTTTTTGTAAGAACAAAAGCCACAGGATGAAAATTTTCATATAGGGCACTTTGTTCATCTTTTAAATAGTATGCCCGTTTAGACTAATATTTTTCCATATCTTCCGCAGACGTCTTAAGACACGACTAAAGAATTAGGTTAAGTATAATTTTGGGGATAGGCTAGCAACCTATTTTCTTAGTCGCCATTACAACATCAACGTAAAATGGAGAGATGTTCTTTTAAATCCGAAACTAGTACCACACTGACAATAATCATGTTTTACAATTTTAAAGCGAGTATGGTTTCCATCCATCAAAAGAAATCGTGATTCGCATTACACAATATTTTAACAATGATTTTCAACATAATTCATAATTATCAAAATGGTACAAATCGCTTAAATTAATACCAAAAGTCATCAGCAAAAAGCCAGCTGCTTTCATTTCATGACTCTAAAATATGTCTTCCGTCCCGCGGGCATTAAAGTTATTCCTAAGCCGTTGAAATTGAACGTTGTTATTTTTAAAACGATGCACCGATGGGACCAATTTGTATTGTTAGTACGGACTTAGGTTCTCGGTCTGAGTTATAAGAAGATAGCGGGTAATGAACCTAGCTGGGCTAACAAGATGACAGTTTGAGAGTAAAAATTGCTCAGACAATGTTCTATTAAATAGTTTTAAGTTTTAAGCTTTGGTACTAGGGACAACTTCAATCCGTGTGGTGTCGGGGTTAGAATTGGTTTATAATTTCTTCCGTGGATGTCGTAAGAGGCGACTAAGGGTAAAATAGGTTTAGGTATGCTTTAGGCGACAGACTATAGTTCACTTTTTTAACTGTCGTCCAGTATAATAGTGATTTATTTTAGTCAAAACAAATTATCATCAAGTTATCATTCTTTAGGTTAAGGTATACTTTAGGCGACAGGCTAGCAACCTGTCACTATTGTACCTGCCACCTTAAAACCTAAAAAATATTATGCTAGAAGCGGCCACAAAACGTGAAATAGTCATCGTTTTGTCTATGTAGCGTTTCGTGTGCTCTGCCTACCCCGTTTGGGAATATAGGCGTGATTGTATGTATGTATGTAATCATTCTTACTTTGGCGTAAAAATTTAGAAATTATTTCGAGAATAGAGTTTCCGCTTGCTCTTCACGCATTAGACCACACATTTGGAAGCAGATTATAAATCTGTACTTCAAGTATCTTGGGGGATTAAACTGTACTATTATAAATAACCACATTTTAGTTAATATACAAGAATATGAATATGTTTCGTCTTGTTTTTCTTTAAACTGCAACTAACAAGCTACTCTTTACAAGTCTACAATATCTCAATAGAGTTTGTTGTGAATATGTTGAACGTATCGCGACGAAGTCTTCTCGATAGAGTAATATAATTATTCTAGCAGATTATAATTAGAAGCGTAATGAGCTACGGATAACTAAGTATCGTAACAGAACAGGTAATACACATTTTAACACCCTCTTATTATCTAAGGAAGAAAGGGAAAGGGCCACAGATTTATATCGAACTAGATGACTCAAGTGTATGTACTTTGCGTGCCAAAAGGAAGAGCAATGCTCCTCTTTTGACGCGATTTTATTTAGTTTTATAACGCTTAGATTAGGTTTAACTGCCTAGAGACAAGATAACTTGAATAAGGCGGCATCATCTTTGAATGGATTTCACTCGGACTGTCAATTCCTATCACTAAAGAGCTAACGTGACGATACCTAGTATACCTACCGTTGAGAAAAAGTGACACGCTTGGTTTTCATACAAATGCAGGAACTCGCGGTATCTAGTTCGATATAAGTCTGTGGAAAGGGCTTTGTCTGTTGATATATTTTTTAAATGCATACAAATATCAAGTCTGTATTCCCAAATAGGATAGGAAGAGCATACGAAACTTTAAATAGACAAAACAACGACTCCACGTTTTGCAACCACTTCTGGCATATTTTTGGTAGCCTGCAGCTTAAAGCGAACCTCAGCCTAATTAATTTATCCTTTGTCGACTCTTACGACATCTACGGAAGAAATGGAGAGGTGTTTACTCATATTTATGTACGACATGTTGTGGTTCTTGATTAAAAGAACTTCAGCGGTTAATCTCGTATATGTTCTGCTCAAACACTCAAATACAATGATTTTAAACTATTTTACAATCGCGAAGCAAAGCGTACATTCGTTCGTCGTCAAACCGTTCTCGTCTCTCTCTCTCTCTCGTCTTCCAGTCGTTCTTCTCACATCTTCACGTTAAGATTCACGCAATCGCCTTCCATAGAGAGGATGGATGAAAGAAGATTGATTAAACAGATTTATACGGGAAGTGTGAATGGGTGTGTTGGGAGGGGAAGACCTAGACGGACGTTCCGTGACCAAATCGCGGACGTTTTAGAAACAGGTCAGGTCAAGAGTACCCGAAATCGACGAGCATGTTAAAGAGACTAATGAATATGTATGAAGCAAAAGAAGTATGCCAGGATCGTAGCAAGTGGAACAAAGTGGTCTCTGCCTACCCTGTGGGAAAGAGGCGTGACTGTATGTATGTAAGTATGTCTTCCATTCCGTTCCCAATGTTCCCATTCCTACATTTATATAAGTTCCTATTATTATTTCGATATTTGCTTATTTTCCTTAGGTCTGTGCCACACTGGGCACGACTGGGTCCGTGGCGTTCGACAACCTTCGGGAAATTGGAGCGGTTTGTGACAAACATGGCACATGGCTACATGTGGACGCGGCTTACGCCGGCAGCGCGTTCGTCTGTCCAGAGTACAGGTTGGTCCTTATTTGTACTGTAAATGCCCGGGACTGTAACCGTGTCACAGACTAAGGGGGCGTCCATAAATTACGTGAGGTGTCTTAGGAGGGGAGGGGGTCGAGTCAAATCTTATCTAATCTCACGTTGGGGGGAGAGGGGGTCACGGCAAATATCACGCAATTTTTTTCTTGTTTCAAACAAACAAGAAAACTGCTATTTTGGTCCATTTAATCCACAGTGCCTAAGGTCTTAAAAAGCGAAGTGAGTATAATGGTTGGCGCTTTACATTTGACACTTCATGAGTATATTCGAACGAAGAAAAATTTTAGTTTTTTTTTAAGTTACTGCTTCATTTTATTTTTTCTTTTTACTAAAACATTTTGAAAAATCTCATGTGAGATTTGGGGGGTGGGGGAGGGGGTTGAATAAAATCTCACGACATCTCACCAAGGGGGTGGGAGGGTCAGAAAATTGAAAAAAACACCTCACGTAATTTATGGACGCCCCCTAAGCAGAGACGATAATATAACTGCGTATAAATGCCATCTTTCCATATATCGGTGCCAACAGATACTTGATGGTAAAATATAAGTTATATCTGCGCTGTGTGTTAGCTTTTAACATTAAACTACCGTGAGACTCACTCATCTTATAAAATACGGATAACTCACGTTATAAATCGAGTTTAGCTCGACATGTTTCGGACTAATTCGTAGCCCTTCATCTAGGAGCCGCGGCAGCTGCTGCTGCCAAACGCGAACTGCGCGCCTCGGCTCTCTTCGCGCGACTGCTCGTGCTCGACGAAACTAACACTGGCTCACGACTACCCTCGTTATTATCGTCATTTATATTATTGTCAAAAATAGGGTAGCACACAACACTAACCACATCACTTTGTAAAGGCACCTCCACACTCGCTGTTGACGCAGTACGAAGATTCAAAACCGTCTTCCAACTCGGAGGCACCGACCCACCACTATCTCGATTAAAATTTGGACGTCTACTAATCTCTATAGCTTCACGTACTTTTCGTAGAATGTAAAATTTCTCCCTTGCTAGTAGGTACGATGTATGTATTTTATAAGATGTGTGTGTTAGCTTGTAGCGACAGCGACGTCGTACCTATATGCCATCTCTACAGATCGCCGCTCATCGGCAAAGTTCGGCTGTCTTCGACAGACGCCACGGCTCGAGGCCTTCTTTTGTTTTTGGCGGGATTTTATGTCACTTTGAAAGAGATTTTTTATTGTTATTGTGTAAAAAACTGAAGCGTCTCATAATTAACTAGCTGTGCCCGCGACTCAGTTCGCGTGGAATAGTGACTTTCGGCAATTTCCCCCGTTTTTTCCACATTTTCCAGTGTTTCTTCGCTCCTATTAGTCGCAGCGTGATGTTATATATAGCCTAAAGCCTTCCTCGATAAATGGTCTATCCAACAAAAAATGAATTTTTCAATTCGAACCTGTAGTTCCAGAGATTAGCGCGTTCAAACAAACAAACAAACAAACAAACAAACAAACAAACAAACTCTTCAGCTTTATTATATTAGTATAGAAGAGTATAGATTTTACCTCTGTATTTCTTAGTTGTTCATTCATTCTGGTGTCAAAAACTGTAAACAATTAAAAACTGTGCTTGTGGACGGTGACTTTGTTATCTTGAATTAGTGATTATCTAATATTAAGTAAATAACTACAATCGGATCAGGTCGGGGTTACCAATTGTAGTCGGAATAAGAAGACACTGAATTGTACAGGGAGCGATATTGAGAATTCGTTCGGATCTTATCGTAGGTATCTGCTAAGTGTGTGACACGCTTTAGATAGGATGAATGATCATGATTTTTTACTATCAATTTCAGACACTGGCTGAATGGCGTGGAAATGGCTGACTCCTTTGCCTTCAATCCTTCTAAGTGGCTGATGGTGAATTTCGACTGCACGGCTATGTGGTAAGATAAAAGCTATAGACATGACCATGTATAGTACAATCACCCACAATAGACTTTTTTTTTCAATTAGTATCAAAATGGGGGTAATTTTTACGATTCCGTAGCCAAAAGGTAAAAGACGGAATCTCTAAGAGTTCCGTTTATTCTAAATTGTGGCTGTGACATACAGAGAGACAGATTCTGTCTGTTCGTCTGTATATCACAGCCAATTTTTCCGAAACTACAAGAACTAAACTGTTTAAACTTGTATTCTTTGAAGCACATTAAGATTAAAACTAAAAAAAAAACGTAAAACCCATACGTGTGGAGTATTTATGGACAGATCTTTGATAATAACTTAGACTTACCATCCATATCAATCTTAAGACTATAATCGATTTAATCACCGAGTGACTGATCATGATCAATCACCGACCGGTTACCGCGCAAGCAATCACCGATGAACAACAATCATTACGCTCTTGTGTCTGATTGTTCCTTTCTACTATATTATCTTCTGGAGTATACTTAGGAGGTTCATTTAATGCTAGTATCTAACATAACCCCGTGTGGTGTCGGATCTAGAATAACACCTCTCCATTTCTTCCGTGGAAGTCGTAAGAGGCGACTAAGGAAATAGATTTAGTTACGAGTATGCTTTAGGCGTCAGTCTAGAAACCTGTCAGTATTATATTCTTTCATCTGTTTTCAAACCTAGAAATTAAGCTAGAAGTGGCTGCGAAGCGTGAAACACTCATAATCATGGTTTGGTTTCAAGTTTCGTTGATCTGCCTACGCCTTTTGAAAACATAAACGTGAGTGTATGTAGATGTATGTATGTATCTAATATAACACGTAATTTTGGTCGTCAGGGTACGGGACAGCACCGCTCTTCACAGAACCTTCAATGTCAACCCGATTTATTTGAGACATGAAAATTCAGGTAAGAAAAAGTGATTTCTTGAGTTATGTCGTTTTAACACAATTCATGATTTTGATGGAATGGTTGCTTTATAATATGTATGTTTTCTTGCAGGAAAGGCTATCGATTACATGGTAAGTAAAGGAAAAATTAAAATGAAAGAACCACTCAGTATTTTAGGACTTGATATCTACGCTAAGCTTTCTTTGTTTTTGTGAAATCAACATTTCCTTTGTTTGTTAATTTGTTTATTATTTTTTAAGAATCCCCTGCCAAGAGTTTACTTTTTTTTTCTAATGAAGCTTAGGAATAACAAGAGTTAAATGATTTTTATTTATTTATATTCTTTTCGTTCCTCACCTAAAATTTTAGGTTGGTTCCCAAGTGTCCAACGTAAAAAGAATGCTACGCACCAAAGAAGTTAAAATGAATGGCCATAACGATGTACCAAATGGCCAAACCAATGGTAATGACAAGAAACATACCAATGGATTCAACGACCATAACGGTATTACCAACGGTGAAGAACTTACCGAAGAAAATGGTGATGACCACGCGAGTGATGATGATCTATACGATGATGGACTTGCTGGATACCACAAGATTTCACCTGGTTGCGGAGATAAGATACAGTTGGAGAATCCCGACAAAAAGGAGTTGCTAGTAGGAAATTATGGATTAGGTTGTGGACGTTGTGGTGGTACTAACAATGGTGGAAGAAAATGTAAAGCTTGTGTACTTGTGTATCATGCCATAGGAGACTATAGGGTTGATGCTTTTGACAGAGAAATTTCAATTTAGACCCACTTTGGTGTAACATATTACACAGTTTGATAAAGTCCCAACAGGCTTAGCACAAGTAGAGTTGCTTGTGAGATAGACTATCTGTCACTGTCTAACTAGAGACGTCAGAAAGTGACAGGTGCTCTAACCCGCGTGTGAAATGACTCGCGTGTACTGTGCTAAGCTTACAGGTTCGAATATTAAGAGGCAATTTATTTTCTATGGATTCTTGTTTCATCACGATATCTGTCAAAAGAAATTACAAGTTTCTAATGTTTAAAGTGGAGACTGTAAAAATAATAAAAATGTGGAAGAAGAAACACACAAAGGTGATTCTTCCAATAACCCAGGACTGGATTGACTAACTGAAAGTATTATAGTAACATCAGTACTTAAAGATATTCATTTGGTGGTGGTAATACAATCCCCGGCGAGTTAGGTGGCAAGGTTTCTTTCAAATAAAAACGATGTGCGAAGTTACTATTACTAAAACAAATCTTGCTACCCAACTTGCCGGAGATTATACTAAATAGATTTTTATTTTATTTATTTTCGTTGATCTTCACAGCATTACATTATCAACGTACTATCTATAATTTTAAACAAAAAAAACCGACTTCAAATTACCAGTATTTTGAAAGTATTCTGTTTACTGAATGTAAATTCTTGACTTCATCAACAAATTACCGAAAACGCCGTACATGTCCCTATAACATTTGAAGAGTTCCCTCGATTTCTCCAAGTTTCCATCATCAGATCCGGATTTCGTGCCAATGGGACCAATTTCGAGTTATACCCTTTCGATTAAATTTTTTTTTTTGAAAATCGGTCCACGGGTCTCCGAGATATCATACATACATACAATCGAGTACCATACATACAAAAAAAAATTAGGTCGAATTGAGAACCTCCTCCTTTTTTTGAAGTCGGTTAAAAATAACTAACACTGCTTAAATATTTTCGTAAGGTGGCGAGTAGTAAAACCTCTCCATTTTTTCGTGGATGTGAAAAAGGAAATAGATTTAGGCGGCAGGCTATCCCTATCACTATTAAATACCTCTACAATGGGCTATGAATAATGTGCAGTAGTCATGGTTTTGTCTATGTAACTTTTCTTGTGCTCTGCCTGCCCATTTGAAAATACAGGCAATATCTGAAACCATTGACGGCCGGTTATCCCAGCGGTTAGTAAACCTGACTGTGAAGCTTAAGGTCCCGGGTTCGATCCCCGATCGGGACAGATGTTTGTATGATGAATACGAATGTTTGCTTTTGAGCCTTGGATGTTTATCTGTATATAAGTAAGTTTATCCGTTGTCTAGTACCCATAGCACAGGCATTAAATTGCCTACTTTGGGACTAGGTGATTGGTGTAAAAATTGTCCAGTGATGTTTATTTATTTATTTATTAGCGACTTTATCATTTGGTGATGGTCTTTGTAGTAAAATTTAACACTAGGTTAAACTTTGGTTTTTTTTCAGCATTGGCAGATACCCTTGAGCCGTCGCTTCAGAGCCTTAAAACTATGGTTCGTTCTTCGAAACTACGGAGTTTCAGGACTTCAGAAGCATATCCGTGAGGTAAATAAAAGTCTGTAACACAGTAGGATACGTGCGCTAATAAGAATATCATTCTTCTTCTTCTTTCTCGGTACACTCTTTACAGAATGGTCGTGGTCATTATTTTTAAGTAGGTCTCTAAGAAACTCTTTTACTTTGATTACATATGCATCGCCACTCGTCTCTCAGAGCTGTTTCTCTTGTTTTCATTGACAGTGGCTGACAGACTGGCGCTTATCTGGTCGATCTTATCGGCAATTTTCCTCTAGCTCTAACGCCTTTCACTCATTCTTGCACGACGAGGCGTTCTATGGACGTTCCGTCTTGTCGAGACCCGTGCTCAAAGAAGTTGAGGATGCGGGACTTAAAAACAGAGAGCAGACAAAGACAATCATAAATATAAAATGCTATTTTATTCCAGGGAGTACGTTTGGCGCAGAAATTTGAAGCTCTGGTGCTTGCTGATCAACGATTTGAGATACCACAGCCCAGAAATTTGGGTGAGCTTGCGCTTCTTATAAATTACAAACAATGGTTCAGCACAAAGTAACACAGTAATATGTTTGTCGGAGATGAAGAGAGATGATGAAGATGATGAGGCGTGTGTCGATGTCGAGCGGCGATGCAGGAGACCGATTCTTCGTTAACCATGACACTCATCCATGACTTGGTTG
The DNA here is from genome assembly GCA_005406045.1 of Adoxophyes honmai. Taxonomy (NCBI): domain Eukaryota; kingdom Metazoa; phylum Arthropoda; class Insecta; order Lepidoptera; family Tortricidae; genus Adoxophyes; species Adoxophyes honmai. The sequence goes on along the minus strand of BHDV01008100.1, from coordinate 68,135 downwards.
GAATGAAAAGTCATTTACTACACTCACGTTTTTAATCAAACTAATTTAAAGAGAATACAATAATCACAAGCAATAGAAATTAGATCGGACTACAAGACGCAAACAGACATAGTCATAGTCATAGTCATTTATTCAATAACAAAACAGGTATTGTGTTTGAAAATTATACAATAACAATTAAATATAAATACAGAACGCGATGAATTTGGAATAAGGGGCACAACTCTGCACAGTTCCGCATTCCAACTAGAAGTCTTCCTAGACCGTTACTCGTACCGCTTTTTAAAGTGAAAAGCAGGTAGTTGGTATTGCCAACACTACATGTCATGTTGGTTTTCCTCAACAAAACCTGTGTTGCCAGCCTCATTCCGAAAACATCCAAATCTGTTAAGATTTGACGTTCCGTTTAACGTTTAACGTTCCACGACACGATCATTTTGATACGTCACACATCCCCGTATGATATTCCGGCGTTGACCGGAGTTGACGCGTTTCTCCCGTGGCGATCCGCAGCGCTGCTGAGGGTAGATAATTCTCAGCCGTTACGTTTCTTCATTGAGGGTAATTGTCAGTCTCTCTTATCAACAATGTCTTGACTTCACCCAAGCTGTCTGCATCGTATTGCTAATTACATTGAAAGTAGCTAGATGGCGCTACTAACTAGCAGTAACAATCAACACTGACAAGTACAGCCGTAAACCGATAGATGGCGCTATAACTCCATTAGTTTGTAGAAAATCACGTAGACTCAACACCGAATGCGTAGTTCAAACTTCAGCCGCGAGATGGCGTGACTGGATATGCGACATGTTTTAATTTTATGAAATATATTTTCCAAATATGTTATGTAGCTAACAACAGTATCTATGACCTAAAAACATGTTAGAATTGGTTAAGGCACGTGGAATGGTATGTAACGATTCATGTCATCTGAATGCGCTACGGGCTACAAAAGATTGGGAACCCCTGACATAGTTCACGTTTGTTGAATTGTCGTCGAGCCGCTACAATATCATTTGATCATAGATAGATTCAAGATCAAAACGAACCATGATCTATAAGCCTTTTCTGTTATTCCCCAGTGATGTCGAATTTAGAATAACACCTCTCCAAGTCTCCATTTTTGCCATGGATGTAGTAAAAGTCGAATAAGGAACTAGGTTAAGGCATATCTTAGGCGACAGGCTAGCAACCTGCCACATTTACATCTGCCAACTCAAAACCTAAAAACTATGCTAGAAGTAGCCTTGAAGCGTGAAAGAGTCATGGTTTTATCAGCGTTTTGTGCGCTCTGCCTACCCCATTTGGGAATACAGGCGTGATGACGTATGTTCTGCCATTCCAGGTATGGTAGCCTTTCGTTTGAAGGGTGATAACGCTCTCACTGAACGTCTGCTGAAACGTCTGAACGGCCGCGGTTACATCCACGCTGTCCCTGCCTGCTTCAAGGGCACCTACGTCATCAGATTCACTGTCACCTCCCAGAGGACCGTCAACCAGGACATATTGGGTTTGTATTTTGACATTATTGTCTTCACTTCACCAGGTTAAAAAGTCAGGTCGATGGAACTGGCAACCAACTTCTTCTCCTAAAGATTAGCTGTTCAAAGTAGTCTTCTTTAGATTGAATTTGGTTTAGAATCACTTTCTTCATTTAGAGTAAATATATTTAAACGAAAACTACTTTTATTGGTTTTATGAACTAGCTCATCTTGATGTGGAAATGTAGAGCTTTCGCATTAAATTCAGCATTATCCCTAATAGTTAATAATTTAAAAAAAACCGCGAAAAACAGGATAACTCTCTTAGTTCAGCTGGTTTAGCACGATAAGGCGCGAATAGAGACGCGCGCGAAATATACTATGCCTGTCACTGTCTAACTAGGGACGTCAAAAAGTGACAAGTCTATCCCGCGCGCGAAAAGACCCGCGCGTGTTTCTGTGCTAAGCTAAATATAGGTATTTGAAGGGGGTTCAAATTGTCTGCTTGCACAAACACGCAGTACGCGTCTAGATATGCTCCTATAACATGCTTTTTAGACGTGGATGGTGGAGTCCTTAAATTGCGAAAGGTGTTTGTGGGGTCCCTGAAGACATCTTATGTCTTCTTTTTCAGATGATTGGAACGAGATCAAGACGGTAGCTTCTGAGATACTGATGGATGTCTTTGGATCCGAAAATGGCAATATCGTGGTCCAGAAGAAACCTAGGATTTCTCTCAAAGGTAATTTTTATCAGCATTATTAGTTCCTTCTACAAATGGAACTCATTTACTTACTCCGTAAATGGAACTTCAGCTGTCTAACGCTAAATTAACAATCTGAAAGTAGTAATGATTTTGTCAATGATTAGTTTAATAATTTTGCTTGTCGAAAGAAGTGTTTTGCGCTTTTCAAAATAAATTCTCGATATTTATTTGGCAGTATGGTAAGCCGAAAGACTCCTTTAACTTCTCACCTTTTCTATCCCTTTTTAAGTGAGCTTAGTAAATATTGCTTTTGCATTCAATAGAGGGCGTGATAGCCAAACGGTTCGAACTGTGGCCTCTCAAGCAGAGGGTCGTGGGTTCAAACCCCGGGCTCGCAACTTTGAATTTTTCGGAATTTATGTGCGATATCAAATTTGATATTTATCACGAGCTATTCGGTGAAGGAAAACATCGTGAGGAAACCTACACACAGCGACGAAGTAATTTAACGTTGTATGTGAAGTTCCCAAACCGCACTGGGCCCGCGTGGGAACTATCGCCCAAGCCCTCTCATACTGAGAGGAGGCCTGTGCCGTGCAGTGGGACGTATATAGGCTGATGATGATGATGATGAGGCGGCGTTAGACCCTGTCCAGAAGGAGCGAATACGCCGCGATTTTGAACGCGTTTGACTATTCATTGCTGCATTTGTCACGCTTAATGAAACTACGACGCATCGTGAAGAAGCAATGTACACTCTGTGCCCCCACTTTGCTATCCAGGCAATTTCGGTGTTTTGAACGCGCATCACTACTACTATTTAGTATTATCA
>BHDV01008100.1:41749-60590 GCA_005406045.1 Adoxophyes honmai | reverse complement strand
GGTCAGAAAATTTTAAAAACAACTCACTTAATTTATGGACGCCCCTCACCTTTGTTTTTGTTAGAAGGTGGCCTGTCTGTGCGTGTAGCCTGTTTGCAGTTCTAGTCACCTTTTTCTAGTTTCCTTGGTCTATATAATCATCTTGGAATGCATTGACAGTAGTAGCTAGTAGCTAGCCTTAAAAATCGTTGTGGTCAATTGTTTATGATGAAGACTAGTGTGTTTATGAAGGAGAGAGGACTGCTGATCTCTGTGTAGCTGGTTGTAGTCACTTTTGTAGTTTCCTTGGTTTTTCTTAGGAATGCTGTAGCCATTGATATTAGCTAGTCTTATAAAGTTTGAAGTCAAATGTTCATGGTGAAAAGGAGGGAAACCTTAGCTCACCTCGTATATATCTTTACGTGTGTAGTAGTAGTAGAATATAAATGTATATAGGTGCGTATGAATACAGATTTATATTTATAATCTATCATTATTATAATTATGATTATTTCGTAGTAAGTATGTTGCTTTTTTGTAGGAGTAGGAATCATACTTTTAAGAGACTTTATTAATTTTTCGATGTCTAAATTACTGGTCTTCTAATTTAGTCAAAGGCTGATATTTGTAGTTGTATTGATATTGGATTTTTTTCCTTAGATACCTTTGTTACCATTTGTCTTTTTCATTTATCTATAGTTTTGATTTTAAATTATGTTAGCTAGAATTCAGGTCATTTTTGTGTGTAAAAGTTTTCATCATGTTTAATTATATTAGTTCACTTATTGTCTTAGGATCTTTTTGGAATTGTGTTACTTTGTTTGTTTTTTGCTTGGATGTTTTAATTTATTATGCTATTTGTATTTTAGGTCTTAAGATTACGAACGTTGGAGCCAATTTGATTTAAGTGTGAGTAGTTTTGACCTTTTGGCTAAGGGGAATACTAACAATGTAATTTAATTATATTTTCTCTTTTATCTAACAGAGTAATATTTAAATAATCTAACATTCACAGTGACATTTATTGTAAAATATCCCACCGTAAATTCCTATTCTACTTTTAACTTCAGTCACCATTTGTCGGTTAACGTATACTTTTGTTCCAACATCTGTCATTTTTGTTCTTTAAAGTCGTTTAACTCCAGGATCGAGCCCCGGTGACAGGTCGTCGCTGTCAACATCCCCTGTCACTGTCAAACAAGAAACCAACCCGGAACCGAACCAGCTTCAACTCCCAGCCAGGCAATACAGATCCAAATCAGTCGACGTCTCCCTAACTGGTCTAAAACTTGATGATGCCAAAATAACCATTGACGTTAAGAACAACGAAATCATCATAACACCTACAGGGTCTAAAACTATAGTAGAACAAGCTAATGAGAATGCAAAATCAGTACATTTCAGCGAACTAGAGGATAAACTTAACATTGGCGACAAAATAACTCAAGCGTTTGAAAATTTTCAAGATGGCTTGCAGATGCTAAGCGAATTCAGGCCTAGTGAAGTCGATAAAGATGGTAAAGAAGAATGTGACACTAAGCTTACTATTAGAGGCCCTGGTAGTTATATAAAGAAACTTATCCAGCAGTTTAGTGAGGATCCGTTTGGAAGTGAAGATTCTAAGCCTGAAGCTGATAGAGGAACGTCCAGCCAAACTATAAAGGAAAGGGCTGATGCTATTTGTAAGAAATGTATGCATTACAAAGGTAAGATTACTAAGTAAATGTGTATGACGGCAATAATAATTATGGCAATGAAATTCGGTGTACGAGTTTTTAGGAGAACTTGATTACGCGAAATGTTAGAACATACATTATAAATCACTAGATTTCCGCCCGCGACTTCGATCGCGTAAATTTCGGATTTTGGGGTCATATGTTTCTGAGCCTATTCATTACAAACAAACAAAGTTTTCCTCTTCATAATATTAGATGTAGATATCTAAACCCAAATATTTTACGGAATCCTCTTTTTTTCAAAATAAAATTTAGCCTATGTTACTCGTGGATAATGTGGCTTTCGAATGGTGTAAGAATTTTTTAAAAACGGTCCAGTAGTTACTGAGCCTATTCATTACAACCAAACAAACAAACAAACAAAGTTTTCCTCTTTATAATATTTATAAATCATAATCACATCTCTATTGATATATTGATAGGCAAGCTTTTTAACCGACTTCAAAAAAGGAGGTATTCAATTCGTCTGTATTTTTTTTTTTTTTATTTTTTTTTATGTATGTTACCTCAGAACTTCTAAACGGGTGGACCGATTTCGATGGTTCTTTTTGTGTTCGATAGCAAATGGCTTCCCATTGGTCCCATTTTAATTTCATCGAAATCTAACTAGTAGTTTTTGAATTATCCTTAAAATAAAAAAAAAATGTATGGGCATTCGGGAATTTTAGTCCGAACTTACATTTGTACATACTTACATACCTACATACAATCACGCATGTATTCTTAAATGGGGTAGGCAGAGCGCACAAAACGCTACATAGACAAAACTATGTCTATGTCACGCTTCGTGGCCACTTCTAGCACATTTTTGTAAGTTTTGAGTTAGCAGGTATAATAGTGACGACGGGTTGCTAGCCTCATAGCCTGTCGCCTAAAATTTACTTTAACCTATGTCCTTAGTCGCCTTTTGCGACATCCACGGAAGAAATGGAGAGTATTTTTATGTGTATTCGCTGATTACTCGAAGACGCCTGGACCGATTTGGAAAATTCTTTTTTTGTCTGAAAGGGTATAGTTTCCAGGTAGTTAGATTGTCAGCATATCTTGACCTGATGATGGAATATGAGGGAAATCGAAGGCAACCCTCAAATTTTATAGGCACAGGTAGTGTTTTTAGTACATTTTTCAAAGCTACACCAGTATTTTCGCTTGGCAGTAAAAAAAATGATTGAGGTGATGATGAAAGGTCAACTCCTTAATTTTTAGGAGTTAAAGGATATTTTTTCAATACTGAATGCACCTCCAGACTGGAAATTATAGTTTCAGTAATTAGCCAAGCCTGCTGCTTCTCAAGTGTTGCATTTCGGCTAATGATCGTTCATCGTGGGGTTTACTTAACAGTTTAGAGGGTTCTAAATCAGATAGAGCTATTCCTTCTGAAGCCTTGAATCTGCTGAGAGCTACGTATACCTACTTGATCTTTAGTAAATATGTACATAAACAGAAGTTTCCTTTCAGGATATAGCTAATTTGAAGTCGGTTTTTTTTTGTTTAAAATTATTTGTAGTTAAACTTCTTAAAATCTTGTAAAGTTTGATTTCGTGGACTGCACTTCTGTTCCAACGTTGTCTCTTTGCCTTTCGAGTTATTTTTTCAAATTGCATTTAACACGTTACCTGTGCATGCGTCACATATTATGCTGCAATAAAAGATACTAACAAAACTTTAGTGCGGCACATATATGATACACTGCCCTTTATGACTGTATGAAACTTTCACTTGTGATGTGATGAAAGTAGTAGGTCAGCGTTTCTCAAACTTTTTTAGTGACGGAACCCTTTTGGAAAGCGAAACACTTGACGGAACCCTACAAAAAAACACCAGTTTTTAAAAGTATTATTTATCCACCCGTCCGTCAGTGTATTCGCCGCGTCAAAACTTTCGATCAGACAATGGCGTTTTGTTTTTTTCTTCTAAATTCTTGCGGAACCCCATCAGGGACATCATGGAACCCTGGGGTTCCGCGGAAAACACTTTGAGAATGGCTGTAGTAAGTAATATTGCGTATAGGGTACCAGGGGACTTATTATTAAATGAACTATACCAACCCTGATCAATTAAAATAAAGAAATGAAAGTGGCCCGTTATGGTAAATAAATAGGGATAAGAAGTTTTGTAGAAGTCTACTGTTTCGCGTAGTCAGGAAATATTAAATAAAATAAGTAGTTACATTAAAAAGTATATCTCAAGTATTTAGAAGCAATAAAAATCAAAAGTGTAAAAAAAATCTACCTTAATTTTTAAGCTTTTTTTGCTTATGGTGGATAGGTACGATAAGCTTCGGTTTACATTGCACAATATGTTTATGTAATTAAAATGCTTTGTTCATTTGATAGTTTTTGTAAGTTATTAGAGTTATTTTGAGGAAAATATTTTTTTTTTATAATTTGGCACAGGTGCAAGAAAAGAACGTAAACGTTTGCAATTTGCAGAAAGATTCTTTTGGTGAATTGTCTTATTGAAACTTTGTAATAATTTCCACAATTTGACGTTATAAAATCACAATTTATGTTACTCTGTGAATCTTTTTGTATTATTTTAAATTGTAAACATAATTTGTTATTATTGATCTTCATTTAAAGGCAATAAATTGTAAGGTTTGTAGCAAAGAGAGATTGTGGTATGATATGAAAAAGAGATTACAAGAGAGGCTGAATTTTGTTAAGTAAGTAGTACATCCTTAAAGTGTTATTACATTGATGTATAATGTATGATTATTAGATATGTGATATCATACCGTATGATAATGGTTTGTGATTGTGACTTTGTTAAATATTATAAAATAATAAACTAGAGTATTTAGACTATTTAGCCGCCTGTTTAATGTAAAAAAAAAAATTGAAGCTTCGACTAAGTCGTTTCTTTAGCTCTCAAAAATATTATAAACTTTGGGTAGATATATATGCTTGTTTAACCGAATATAACAAACATGTATAATTGTCTAAGCGTATGAAATATTTTTAAACATTTACCTGTACCTATGTAGAAAATATAATCGCATAAAATGTTTCAGATTGTTAGTCACGCATTAAGTGAGGAAAATGTATTAATGTGTAAGTTAGAAAACTTCGTAATAATCGTGAAAATGCACTACTTTTATTCTTATTTTAATATTATGTTATACTTTGTACATTCAAGAACACAAAATACTGCTGTGCTTTATCAATAAAATAATGTATAGAAATTAGTATAGTTCTCAAATATGGCTTGATTATGTGTCTATATTTATGTAACAAATAGCCACAAAGTAGATTATTTTAATGTACTTATTAGATTTAGATTTAGAGTTATTTGAAAAAATAATATATATTTGGTGCATTATATGCTGGTGTTTAATTACAAATATTATATAGGCATTATTTTTGACATGAGAAATCATCTTAATTCTTATGTCTTTGTCTAAACAATTAAATAACATTATTTTTTTACCCACAAAAGAACTTAAAAAGGATTCAATACGAATAAGAAAACACATACCATAAATATTATTTTAATTTTAATAAATGCATAACAGTCATATTATTATTATTAACATTTTCTACTTAATTATATTCATAAATTATTATTGAGCGATTTATTACTTACAATTCATTGATGAATATTTTAAAATGTTGTTTTCTTATACTTTTTGGAATATTTTAATCCTGTAATTAAATATCTAAAGTTTCCTTTAAAAATATACCATCTTTTTTATTTCTTTTTTGAATACAAGAAAACAAGGAACAATCTAAGTTATAAAAACGTATAGTATTTTTTCATTTCTTAAATCTTATTTATATTACTATTTAACAATAAATAAATGCATTTCAATGTACAATACTACAACTACGAAATATACAATTTTGTATATTACAAATGCTGAATAATGACACAACGGAAATACAGATGAAAATTAAAAACATAACGTTTCTTATTGATTATGTTTAAAAAGAATGTCAACTGATATTTAACATTTTTAGCTTTAATACACTTAGAGAGCACTTATTATTTAAAACACATATTTTCAAATATTTTCAATTTATTTACATAATAAATGCATAAATTCTCTTTTTCAATATGATACTTAAAAATCATGGGTGGGTTACAACAACTTCAAAAGTGAGAAATGCTCCAAACTTTCGTTTTTCGTATAAAATAGTCATTTCCTTTAATTATGTTTAACAATATTATTATTATATTGTTTTATATCACTTCGACTATTTCTCTAAATATCGTTCCTTTTTAGTAGAAATATAGATTATTGAAAAAGAATAATAAATCTTCCGTTTTTTATAAAGTTGATTGGAACACAAAATGGTTTAAAACATTACTTGATTCTAAGGCAACCATTTTCTTCACATTCCATTCAGTAATCAAAGTACTGTGAATGTATTTTTACGGAAGAGATGGTAAAGCATTTAATTTTTGTCGTGTCCGCAGAGAAGAAAAGTCTATAAAATCGCCGTTTTGAACAATGTTTGATTCAAATTTCATGTCTTATCAAGTCTTCTTGCTACTTCTATTATTTTTTGATATCTCTTTGTTAAAGCACGTCAATTTTCATCTCCAAAATGAAAAATAAGTCCCGTTCTAACCAAACGTGAGAGAAAGAGATGTCAAGTACTGTTAACGTTAAAACCGATACATACTGTAGTACAGGGACTTTGCTTGGCCATTGTAGCGACTAGATGGCGGTATACTATACAAGAGGGGTCTCAGCGCCTTACGTTTACTAAGAAACTTAGACCCCGCGTATGCAGCGCACGCTAGCGTCAGTTTATATTTACTAGTCTCTGGCTATAGCAACCAAGTTTAAAGTCACACGAAAATAAAATGTTTATTTCTCATGAAAATCAGTTTTTTTTCGGGCACACAGTGTAAGTTGGTGTATACACTTGATCATAAGTAAAGCGCGTCACTTCGTAAAATAACAAAACAGTGCCAGCATAATTATGGATTTCTAATTCCGCTGGCAAAAATTGGCAAATTGCAAATCCCTATTCAACAGCACAGCTAATAAGACAAAAAAACTGCAAATAGGTTGTCACTTAACGCCAGCAAAATGAGACGTCTCAAACACTAATCGGCACTCAATTTTTACACTCAATGGACACCAGTGATACTTCTTAGCCAGGGCTTGTAAAATGTGGTCCGCATGTAGACCCCAGGCAGGTAGGGGGCCGCACACTTGATCCCGTGGGACACGGTGCCCACTAGTTGCCAGCGGCCGTCAGGTCTTTGCAGGACCAGAGGCCCCCCGCTGTCACCCTGGAAAAAGTTACCAATGAAATTAGATCCGTTATCGTGTTCAACTTTCATGTCAAATGTAAGATACAATATGACGATTGTATTAGGGAATCCTATTCGGGTAGACAGAGCGCACGAAACGCTTCATAAATGAGGCGCGAGCGGGGTCGCCCTGACATCCGATTTGATGTGAACAGCGCGCCCAGCACGATTTTATATCGGCGTGCAGGCTCGCTGAACACCCGACATTTTATGTCGGATCCGATTGTCGAGCGTGTGTGAACAGCTCCATATAAAATGTACTGCGGCTACGACACCCGATTAAAAATCGGGCCGACGCCCGACGCGATGGGACTGGGCTCTGATTATTCATTGAAGTGAGCATTCTTACAACATACCGAACAGGACAGATTATTAACTCACTTCACAAGAATCCTTCTGCCCATTGGCGTACCCTGCGCAAAGGAAGGAGCTGAGGATCTTCTTGGCGTGTCCAGCAGTCTGGAACATCTCCTGGCACACGTTGTTCTCGATCACCGGGACCTGGAGAGTAAGTAACCGTTTGAGCACAGCGCCATCTATCGTTCAGCCGAGTAGGGTGGTCCAGAGGAATGAGATTGTCGTTTTAGTTTAAGTGTAGTTACATAGATGGCATTATGAGCGTTTTAAGCAATTGTGCGGTTGTTTCAATTTAACATTTAATACAATGATGGTATGTAACATAATTATAAATGACAATGCATTCTGAAATTAGTTAGGAAGTAGGATTCAAATCCACGACCTCGCAAAACCGCACCATGACCTTCCCAACTGAGATACCATTAACCATCATTAATCATCTAAACCAGAGCTTTCAACCTTTTTCATGGTGTGACTCTGTAGTTTAAAAATACATCGTGACCCCCTTACATCCCAGTGCTTCAATTTAGGATTACAAAATTTACTTAGAACAACTATGTGTACCAGTACTACTTGATTTTTTATTCTATTTTTTTTACTCAGTTTTAAGGCCGTGACCCCCTTGCAGAGATTTTAAGACACCCAGGGGCTCGCGACTCCCACGTTAAAAAACACTGATCTAAACAAATTCCTCAATGCATTGCTTCAATAATATTTTCTTTGGAGGTAGATCTCAAATTCGCTCACTCACTGGAACCAAGCTTAAAATTACCAAGTTACTACAAGAGTCAATAGATGGCGCTATTCTAAAGTATCATACATACCTGAACTTCTTGCAAGATGGCCGGCACGGCGCCGCCATATTTTAACCGTCCCCACCCTGTGACTGTTGCCATGCGGCCTGTGAAGTCTGTCTCATCTGGTGGCATGCAGATTGGTACTGGAAGGAAAGAGACAAAACGTTATAGCCTGGTAGATTACACAGACCTATACAAGGGACACCGCTTATTAATGTGACGTGTGTCATTTGACTTGCTCCTGACAGCATGTTTTCATGAAACAGGTCGCGCAATGAGATAAGATCGTTTGGCAAAAGTAGAAGGGATATTGCATGTTAATACATTTTCAGAGAGTTTAATGTAATCAAAGTGGTCATGAAACGGTAACGATTTCGTTTGCGAATTAATACGAAGAATGTATGGAGAAGTGTCAACCGCGGAAATTGAGTAAACGTGCCGCTTGGAGGTGCTGTTTCAGTTCCCATACAATTTCGCGTTAATTCGCAAACGAAATCGCTATCGATTCATCACCGTTTTCATCACTCTAAGCACTCGGATCCTTATTTTACCACAATGCACAAAATGACTTGGTGGCAAAATATCCAGATCTTTGGTAAACCACATCGCAAAATGACTAGGTCGAAAAATGTCCAGATCTTTATTTGAAACACCTAGAAGTGGCTGCACAGACTACTAGTAGTTGTACATGTCACGTTTCAGATCTATCTCCTCAATTTTATGTATGTATTACTCACCGATATGAGCGTCAAATTTAATGGGCTGTTCAAGTTCTAACAACGCCAGGTCGTTTTCAAACGTCGCGGCGTCATACTGCCGGTGGACTATGACGCGGCGTACGTTGCGGGACACCGGCTTGCGAGGCTCCAGATCTATGGAGATATCATTCTCTCCAAACACTGCGACCAGGGAGGCGAGGAAGCTGGAAAAAACTGATCCTTAAGTGGCTTAGCTTAAACAAGAGATTCCTATGGTTACGTTTGGTAAGCTCGAGATATGGAACGAATGTGATGCCCTCCTCAGTCTTCTCGTGACCATGGTATGTTACCGTGGTAGTTAAAATCATCTTAAACGGGATAAGTGATAATTCTCGCGTTAGTAATGAATGAGTATTAGATTTAACTTCAACTACTTCTACTTCTATTTCTACTTTCCATGTGGTGTCGGGTTTAGAATATCACACCCGATGTCGTAATAGGCGACTTAGGACATAGGTTAAGGCACATTTTAAGCGGCAGGGTAGCAACCTATCAATTATACCTGCCTACTCAAAACCTAAAAAAATGCCAGAACTGGCCACGAACGTGAAATATTCACGTTATTGTCATTGTAGTCCCTGTAAATAATAATAATAATAATAATAATAATAGTTTATTTGTCTCAAAAAACAGTGGTTACAAAATACAAGGTTGAGACTTCCCTGTAGGTATATAAGTACCTGTGTTGGGAGGTCTCGCTCTTCCAAGAATACTTTGCCTATTCCATTTAGAAATACTGTATGTACATACATACATATTCTCACGCCTGTATTCCCAGGAGGGGTAGGCAGAGCGCATGAATTCAAAAATCCAGTGCCACGTTTAGCAAATTAAGGGTAACCAGATGGTCAAACGTGATATTGTGGTGACAGGTTGCTAGCCCATCGCCCACAATATTATACACCAACCCTTTCCCAGAGTCGACTCTTACGACACCCACGGGAAGAAAGGGGGAAGTGCTATTCTAACCCGGCACCACACGGGTACTATACGGGTAAATACTGTATGTACTTCTACTAACCCAGGCTGACAATGCGCAGCTGTGGTAACGAAGCGGCTGGTAATCAGGACTCCGCCGCATTTGTTCTTCGTGAAGAGACCCAGCCAGGTTGACTCCCGTACTAAGACTTGCCACGGCCACTCGCCCTGTCTCGCGTCTTTGCCGCCCACAATGCGGCCAGACTTCAATAAAGGTCTCACGCCGCACACTGAAAAGAAATAAAAAAAGATCAGCAAAATGTCAAAAACTTGAGGACAGCTGGAGTCGCTGCTAATGTTACACACATACATACCAGGGATGTTATGGATATGTGTCAGATACGGATTGGAAACGGATGTAAAGCTGGATCCACGCTACGTGAGCCGAGCACGAGCCGAGCACCAGCCGAGCACGAGCCGAGCGCAAAAATCCCTATAAAGACGGCTCATTCGAGGCTTGTAAGTCGGTCCACACTATACGAATTTGAGTTCAGCTCGTGTTCGGCTCGCGTAGCGTGGACCCAGCTTAGGAATGATTATGATACCGGATGACAGATGTGCAATTATTTCGGATTATCCGTTAGTTTCGTATAATTTCGGTTATGGATATTACATTTTTGAAGAATTCCAAAAGTGAAATAAAAAAAGTGAAAAGCTAGGTAATATAGGTTTTCTATTTATTTTAATGACATTTTTTGTTCAGTAAAATAGTAACTCAGATACTTACAGTTTTTGTCGTTGTAGTCAATAGTTTGGTCAGCGTAGTTCTCTGTAGTCACCTCTTCGGCAGCCTCTGTAGTCACGGTAGTAGTGGGGGCAGCAGTTGTAGTCGGTTTCTTTGTTAGCTTCTTTTTGGTAGTCGTCACCTGGAAAATAGAATAGAAGTGTTCAACATTCATTAATTACTAATTGAATTTTATTAACAGCACGTGTGTGAAGAATTCCTACTTTTTTTGGAATATTTTACTACACATTTTGTTAGTAAACAAATTTAATAAATAAAAATGCCATGAGATAATTTACATCAATTGAAAAAGCCCCAAATTATGTAGACTTAGATGTATAAATACTTACTTAAATATTTATTTCATTTTGTTTGTAGTATTTGTTGTTATAGCGACAGCAAAAGTCTATCGCGGTTCTTAATAGTAAATACTCACTGGCTTTTTAGTAGTGGTTGTAGTAATAATAGTCGTCGTCGGCGGCGCAGTGGTCGTCGTCCTCCTAACCGCAGCTGTAGTCAACTTCACGGGTTTCTTCGTCGTCTTCAACGGTTTTTTCGTCGTCGTCAACCTTAACGGTTTCTTAGTAGTCGTCAACGGTTTCCTCGTAGGCGCTGGGGGTTTTTTCGTCGGCTTAGCCGTAGTCGTTTTAGTATCCTTAATTATAGTCGCATTAGGTTTCTTATCAAGTATTACTATGTCATGTAATTCTTGGAATGTCCCTTGTAAACTGCCCACTATTTTATTCACAAATAGATTCATTTTTTCGTTCAGTTTCTCATCTTCCTGCCAAGTTGGTGTCGTGAATTCAACATCGTGTAGAATGTCTAATTCATTATCAGACATGGAAATGCTTGTATTGTATAACCCAGGGTTAGAGCCTGTAGCGTTTAACATAGGGTTTCTTACTGGTGGGAAGTTAATAAGATCATCTGGGGACGTCTGCATTTCAGGTTTCAAAGTGGTAGCTGAGAAGTATTCCGTGTAAGATTCAATGGTAGGACTTGTTGATATAACAACTGATACGGGTCTAGTAGATGCTTTGATGGGGTAAGGCGTCGTTGGGGAGGGTTTTGGAGTGATGACCACAGTCGGAGATGATGGCCTGTCGTAGGTTTGTGGCGGTTTCCCCATGTAAATGTTGTTTGTTGATTCAATGTGGTTGTTGACCGTTATTTGGCTGACTGGCTTCTTGAATGGTTCTTGAGATATCTCTACAAATTGTGGCTCCTTGTCTTCAGCCGGTTTTGTGGTTTGGAAGCCGTTTAACACGATGACAGTTGGCGTTACGCTTGAGAAGGTTTCAGGGGCTACGTCATAACTGGAGATTATGCTTGATGGTGACGTCACAGGACGTCTAGAAGGTTTTGCGCCAGTCACATAGCTAGTAGAAGGCGGTCGTCTAGTCGTGGTGCTGGTGGAGAATGGTTTAGATGTAGTAGTTGAGCTGACGTAGCTGAACGTTGTGACCGAGTTATCAAAATCGCCAGGATTCGTTGGGTATCGGTTAAAAGCATCGATAGCTTGACTAGTCAATTGAGGCTTTGGAGATGAATAGTAAGGTTTGCTTGGTCTACTATCATGGATACCATTAGGAGTTGTGTATTTTACAGGTTTCTTGGTTATTAAGACTGGTTTTTTGGTTGTAGAAGTTGATGAGAAGATTGTGCTGCCAAATGATGAAGGCTTAAGTGTAACATAGTGACCAGTAGATAAATAGTAATCGGGGTAAGTGCTACTGTAGGATGCTGGAGAAACAGTGGCAGTTGAAGGCGAAGGTGACGATTTTGTCTCAGCATATTCTGGCAGCGGTGTTGTAATCTCGTCTTTCATGCTGGGCGTGCTTTCATTCAGCATTTGTATGATACTGTTTATAGACGATAGATCATTTTGCGTCTCCTTGGTGACTGTTGACACTTTGACGTAGTTCTCAGTTGCCGGGTTTTTAGTTGTCGTTTTGTTCTTAAGTTTAAATACAGGCTTGGTGTAAATTGGTCGATGGGTGGACACTGTTTTTGGTGTTGTCGTGGTCGTGGCAGGTGAAGGCGTAGGTTTCGTCTGCATTGAAGACACTTGGATGTTAAAATCTGATGGTCGAGCGACATTATCGACTGCGGAACCGTTTTTATGCAGCAAAATCGTGTCAACTGTCCCATGATCGATGGAACTATGCGTGTACATGCCATCAGGTTTCACAGGCTTTATGTAACCGAAGTTTGTGTCTTTTGGAGGTGCGTGGAGCAGAGAATCAGTTATCTGACTCAGACCTTCGGATATAATCTCTTCTTTGTCCGTAGTATCATCATCCTCAACAGTCTTCATTGTAGATGAGGCTATTTTTTCACCAGGTCTGTACCCAGGTGTGACTACGGGTTTGAAGCTATTGTGCCAAGCGTTTAATGCTTCAGAATCGTAGTCATCACTTTCAGTTTCTGCCTCAGGGTAGTCTAAATAGCTGGTCATGACAACTCCTGGACCTTTGGGGATGTGGGATTGGCTGTCAGACTTGAGTTGACAACATGCACCGAAGAGGAAGCCATCCATACACGCGCCTACAACCTGGAAATTGAGAGATTTTTGTTATAATATAATGTTCACTGTATAAGTAACAGGTACCTAGGCAGAGCACACAAAACACAACATAGGTAAATCCATGACTTTTTCACGGTTTGTAGCCACTTCTCATTTTTTAGGTTTTTGTTAAAGATTACAATAGTGACAAATTGCTAGCCTAGATACGAATTATAAGGGCGACTTATCCCGAAAGGGATCTCTGCAAATCTCTGCGTCAGGAGCAGCAATTTAGGGATTAACAAATGGATAATTTGAACATGAATCTACCGTGAGACTTTTTCATTTTGTAAAGTACGAATTCACATCTTAAATTGAGGTTAGCTCGACATTTGGCGTGCAGTTCGCGTCCGCCAGATTAAGGACTACGAATTAGCTCGAAACAGTCGAAACATGTCGAGCTAATCTCAATTTTCGACGTGAGTGATCCAAACGATTATAGGTTTTGTACTACCTCGCCTCCCCGCTGCGCGCATTCGTGGTTGAACATGCAAATGGTGTTCCCGCGATTGTATTTGGCTGCCCGCGACGCTTTGCAGTAGGCCGGTGTTATCCGGTACCCGCCGAAAAGTTTTCTTGAATCTGGAAAGAAGAATGACAAAATTAAATAAAATGTAGAAGTTTATACATACATATTATGTGGAAAACGGAACGTAGAGATGTGAGGGAGATGCGGATGAGGATTAAGCGAGATGGATGAACGAAGAAAAAATGAAGGTTGAAAGGATTTTGTTTTATGATGACGGATTAATTTTCGATACGAGCTTCTTAGAGACAAATAATTAAAATAATTGATTAGGTGATTATTATTACTTTTAAGATGAAAAGTATGTGACATTGTAACAATTTTTAATTAATAAGAAAAATTCTTATTTATGACAAATAATTGATGAATTATACTTTAGGCGGGCTTAATTACTTTTTTTTTATTTAGTCTCACATACATACAAAAACAAACAAACATCGGGTTAGGTGAAACTACGTAAATAAAATATTGCAACAGAGTATACATGGTGCTCGTGAGCATTGCGAGAGATTTCAACCACGAATTCCAGAGGCTATAGGAAGTAATAAATGTTATATGAACTTAGGTCGAAACACGATTTTTTTTACTATTATTAAGGCACGTTTATACGACATTAGCAATTATTATGTATGAAAATCATAAAAAAAATCGTGTTTCGACCTAAGTTCATATAACATTTATTACTTCTTATAGCCTCTGGAATTCGTGGTTGAAATCTCTCGCAATGCTCACGAGCACCATGTAGATTTGTGTAGAATATTGGTAATATACAAGAGATTAAGGCACCCAGAGAAAAACCACATTCGTCCATTTTATAAATTACTCATTAAACTTAACTGATAATAATCGATTACAAAAATATCTCTTTCGCAATCGATTACGTTTCTACATCCCTACAGCGACTTTTACTTCTTTTACTTTCATCAGCTACGTCACTAATCGGAACTAATCGGTAATAAATCGATTGGATTTCTAAATGATCTGTTGATACAATGAAAGTTAGAAACTGGCTACAAATCATCGAATCGATTCCGATATATATCTTGATTTGGCTTAATTTGATCGGGAAAGTCAAAATGGCGGCAGATTTGGTCTCAACGTTTGATGTACGTGAGTGAAAATATTAATGGTTGCTGTATGATGTCGAATTATAGAGCCCATTCGTTTCTACTCCTTGTGGTGTCGAACTTAGAATAACACTTCTCCATTTCTTCCGTGGATGTCGTAAGAGGCGACTAAGCAGAGTAAGCAACCTGTCGCTATTGTAATTTCTTCCATCTAGATATTTAAACCTAACTTTATGCTAAATGTGGCTACAAACCATGAAATAGTCATGACTATGTTACTTTTTGTGAGCTCTGTCTTCCCCATTACGTAATAAAGGCGTAATAAAATATAATCAGATATGTATGTATGTCGCACATAAAAACCACACCCTTTAATCATCCCGACCCAACCCATTCTCATCCCGACTGCCCTCGCAATCCCTTTTTTACCCATTCTACGGCACAAAGAATACCTGTATCAGGTGTTTACTGAATCCATGCTTGACCAGTCAACCGCAAAATGCTGGTAGAAATCATGCTAGCGCGTTATTTCATAGCTGAGACACTAAAAACTAGGTACTGAAGTCCATTTCCATCTTAAGCCAAAGATACATTAGGCGACATTTGTCGCGCGACACGTTTATATACGCGGATATAAGTCGCGCGACATGTCGAGCGATGTCCGGCGACGTCGCGCTACATCGCTCGACATGTCGCACGACAAAAGTCGCCTAATGTATCTTTGACTTGATATTGAAATAGATGACTCAAGTGTACGTAATTCGCGTGCCAAAAGGAAGCCAAAAGGGAGAGCAATGCTCTTCTTTTGACGCGATTTCATTTAGTTTTGTACCAGTTAAGTAGATTAGCTTTAACTGCCTAGAGACAGGATAACTTGAATAAGGCGGCGTCACCTTTGAATCGGTTTCACTTGGACTCTCAATTCCCATCACTAAAGTGCTCATGTGACGTTACAGAAAGTAGAGAAAAAGTGGTTGGTTTTCATACAAATGTAGGAACTCGCGGTATCTATTTCGATATAAGTCTGTGATCTCCATACAAAGTGCGCTCGACCAAGGCACAGACACGATATCTCAGAACAGTAAAGTTGGGCCCAGTCCGAGCACGACCGTCCGCTTGAAACGCACGTCTGTGAACGATTGTGCAACCTTTTCAGAAGTAACTACCGGAACTGTAAAATTGTAACAAAAAATCTATGCACGCCGTATAAAAACAATTTGTCGTCAGATTCAGTTTAGAGTAATTTAATCTATACTAATTTAACCTCCTGACGACCTGCGTCCTATACATAGTACATAAAATAAAAGTCATTTTTAACGTTATCTTTTGACATTAAGAGTCAGTTTTGAACTGCACATAATTTGACGCTGGTCGTCAGGAGGA
The DNA here is from genome assembly GCA_005406045.1 of Adoxophyes honmai. Classification (NCBI taxonomy): domain Eukaryota; kingdom Metazoa; phylum Arthropoda; class Insecta; order Lepidoptera; family Tortricidae; genus Adoxophyes; species Adoxophyes honmai. Next base: position 44,448 of record BHDV01008100.1, on the reverse strand, counting down.
TAATAAAGCTGAAGAGTTTGTTTGTTAGTTTGTTTGTTTGTTTGTTTGAACGCTCTAATCTCAGGAACTACTGGTCCGAATTGAATTTTTTTTTGTGTTGGATAGACCATTTATCGAGGAAGGCTTTAGGCTATACAGGGTGGCCCATCTAAAAGGGTCAGTATGGGGAAGTCCGAAACTATACGATATACGAAGATCTCTTCTTAGGAACCATGACATCGATTTTAATAAAAAGAAAAACTGCATTCACACATTTAAAAAAAAATGTGTACTCAGTCCGGAAATCGAACCCGGTTGTTTTGAAAAAAAAAAACTCTTTCTATTTAGATATCGATTGTGTGGGTCTTAAGCAGTAAATATGTGTGTATAACATAATTTCTAAAATTAATAAAATGCATTGTTTCTACATGTTTTGATTTATTTTAGTAGGTGTTCGAAGTGACTACCGCCTTTCTCAATACCTACTACGTTTGTAACTGTGATCACTCTGAACACCTACAAAATAAATTAAAGCATGTAAAAACAATGCATTTTATTCATTTTAGAAATCATGTTTCTTGCACATATTTACTGCTTAAGACCTACACAATCGATATCTAAATATAAATAGAAAAAGTTTTTTTTTTCAAAACAACCGGGTTCGATTCCCGGACTGAGTACACATTTTTTTTAAATGTAAGAATGCAGTTTTTCATTTTATTAAAATCGATGTCATGGTTCCTAAGAAGAGATCTTCGTATCTCGTATAGTTTCGGACTTCCCCATACTGACCCTTTTAGATGGGCCACCCTGTATAACATCACGCTGCGACTAATAGGAGCGAAGAAACATTGAAAAATGCGGAAAAACGGGGAAAATTCGACACAGCTAGTACATAATACTTATAATAAAGTCAATGAACGTTATTCCATTTAATTGAAGATTGCTAGTTTTGATCAAGTATCAGAAGACCAAATAAACAATACATATACCATCGGGAGCCGGTGTGCAGCCAACTCCGGCGTGCCGAGAAACGGTCGATTGCCACTCGAAAGCACATGACTTAGAAATCAGAATGAAGTATTTTTTTCGCGCACGCACCCACTTTTCCCACTTAACTGCCAATGAAATTCCCAGGATCCAATTTAAAAGAAAGTGGTACTCTCTCACTGTCTACAGCAGGGGTTCCCAACGTTTTCTTGGTCGGGGACCATTTTAATATTATTATTTTTGCCAGGGACCACAATCCCTACTAATATTACAAATGCGAAAGTAACTCTGTCTGTCTGTTACGCTTTCCCGCTTAAACCTCTCAACTAATTTTGATTAAATTTGGCACAGACAATCTTTAGTCCCTGAGAAAGGACATAGGCTACCTTTTATTGCGAAAAAGGTAATGCCCAAAATAAGTATTCCACGTGGACGAAGTCGCGGGCACAGCTAGTGTAGATTTAAAACAAACTGTAATAACCAAACTATTTTTTTTTTTTTTCACCAAAATAACTAAAGTTTTCACTTCACTTGCGCCATTCAATAGCATCGTTGCTGTTTCTATATATTTGCAATTTAATGACTTCTTCCTAGATTTCTTCTGTAACTTAAATTTAATTTGTTTTTTTTTTATTGATTGGTGGACCACATTTTGAGGTCCACGGACCACTGGTTGGGAACCACTGGGTCTACAGTGACTACTTATGTATCAGACCAATTGCGATTCAGTTCGCTTCTGACACACTTGTTGTCTTTTAGGACGTCCGAGTATGTGATTGGCATTGCCTTTATTTTGGAGTTAGTGGTCCGTTAGAATACCTGTCCATTTCTTCCATGGATGGCAGAGGCGACAAGTGACTAAGGAAATAGGTTTACATACATACATATTCTCACGCCTGTATTCCCAAGAGGGGTAGCAAGAGCACATGAATTCAAAATTCCAGTGCCACGTTTAGCAATTTCAGCAGGGTAACCAGATGGTTAAACGTGATATTGCAGTAACAGGTTGCTAGCCCATCGCCTACAATACACCAACCCTTTCCCAGAGTGGACTCTTACGACACCCACGGGAAGAAAGAGGGAGGTGCTATTCTAACCCGGCACCACACGGGAAATAGGAAATAGGTTTAGGTGCGCTTTAAGCGACAGGCTAGCAATCTGTCACTATTATACCTTTTCCTTTTTTACAAAACATACATAACACACCTTTATCCTTAAAGTGGGGTAGGTAGAGCAAATGAAAGACTAAATGGACAAACTCACATTTCGTGGCAACTTCTAGCATATTTTTATGGTTAAACTAGGCAGGTATAATAGTGACAGGTTGTTAGTCTGTCGCCTAAAATATACCTTGACCTATACTCAGTTGCATCTTACAAAATCCTCGGGAAAAATGGAGAGGTGTCCTAAACCAGACACACACAAAGATCCGTTTTCATACCTAAAATGATGCTAGAAGTTGCCAAACGTGAAATTGCTACGGTTTTGTCGATGTTACGTGTCGTGAGCTCTATTCGATGTCGAGCCTATTTGGAAACAGGCGTGATTGTATGAAACTTATGAAAGCTTCGCGTGACATCACTATATGGTACAATAGGGTTTTTGAGCATTTTTGAAATATACTTCTTCATTATGTAAATGGTACTCGTTGCTGTCCACTGTGGAAATACCCGCTGGTAACTGCATGCGTCGACTCTTTGCTCCGCGAGATGGTTTCGAAGATCCTTAAC
>BHDV01008100.1:11175-39559 GCA_005406045.1 Adoxophyes honmai | reverse complement strand
CACGACAAGTGAACGACAAAACGTAGTGTTAATTTTTTTTTAACCTATTAATTTACATTATTTTTATGTTAAAACATTTGGCCACAATGTTAAAAATGTCTTTAAATTTAAATACAATTTTTAATTACAAGATTAGTGCATGACAAAAAAAAAGTTCTAAGAGAAACCTACTGACAGGTTGCGTTGCCACTTTTTTGAGAAGGACCCACAGCCTGTTGTATATCCAGGACGTGTGGCAGGCAGCTAAGTCAATAATTTAAGAGGATAGGAGTCGTACCACTTCTCCATACAAACGTAGTCCCCTGTTTTCTCCGTGAATAATGACATTAGAGCAAATTTTTTTTTACATTATATATTTGTATCTGTTGTGGCTATGCCCCTACGATTTGCTTTTATCGGTATTCTAAACTACACTAATATTATAAAGAGGAAAACTTTGTTTGTTTGTATGTTTGTTTGTTTGGTTGTAATAAATAGGCTCAGAAACTACTGGACCGTCTTCAAAAATTCTTGCACCATTCGAAAGCCACATTATCCACGAGTAACTAGTCTAAATTTTATTTTGAAAAAAAAGAGGATTCCGTAAAATATTTCGGTTTAGATATCTACATCTACACTAATATTATGAAGAGGAAAACTTTGTTTGTTTGTTATGAATAGGCTCAGAAACCTACGACCCCAAAATCCGAAATTTACGCGAAGGAAGTCGCGGGCGGAAAGCTGAAGCTATTTTGAAAATACACAACAATAGCCACAACAGATACAAATTTAATGAAAAAAAAAAATTTGCTCTAATGTCATTATTCACGGAGAAAACAGGGGACTACGTTTGTATGGAGAAGTGGCGTGACTCCTATCCTCTTAAGCCGATAACTTAGTCTTTCCTTTAGCTTTGCTTCAGGGTATTACCCACACATATTTTACAATAGACAATCACTCGATAAGTTGTATTAAACGAGCTACAACCACAAACCGCAAGTTTTAAGGGGGCGAATACACCTTAATGAGAGATTTTTAAAGACCGTCACGTAACGTATCATGCAAATGAATAAATAAAAAGTTTTTCTACGCAATGTTCTTACCTGTGTGGTGTCGGGATTAGAATGACACCTCTCCATTTCTTCCGTGGATATCGTAAGAGGCGATTAAGGTAAAAGTTTAAGATATATTTTCGATGACAGGCTAGCAACCTGTTGCTATTATACTTGTCAACTTGAAACCATAAAAATCCTTACTAATATTATATCGGAAAGTGAGTTTTTTGTTTGTTTGTTTGTTCCGCTTTCACGCCGCAATTACTGAACCGATTGCTTTGAAATTTTGCAGACGTAAAGATAGGAGTCCGGATTAAATAATTGTTCGCTTTATACCGCAATATAACCGAATTCCACGTGGGCGAAGCCGCGGGGGGAAGGCTAGTTTATTATAAACTTACGGATTGTGTTATTTTCCTATGACATATGTATTATGTTAAAAGTTACTTGCAGTAGGCCCCTTAAGCTGCTTACAATAATCAGTACGCAAAAAATATTGATCCTTAATTTCATACAAGTATGTACGTACAGTCTACAACAAGTGTATCCACATGATCAAAGTGTCAAAAATATAAACACGCTCTTAATGTCTCAATCTTAAGATCTATATGTTTTTGGGTTTGTTGCTAACCGTACAAGTTTTTTTGACTATCGTAAAAGTAAAGTTCAATAAACTCTAAATAAGAACTGTACTTATCTAAAAAAATGTAGTGGGTTGGTTAGTCCGAAAAAAAAGAACAAAAAACATTGTGAATAATTTGTGGTGACCATCAATTAAAAAACCGGCCAAGTGCGAGTCGGACTCGCTCACGGTCACACGGTGGTTCCGTACCAAAAAAGCAAAAAACTCACGTTTTTTTTTTTGGGAGCCCTATTAATTACTATATTTATTTATTATTTTGTTTTTAGTATTTGTTATTGTAGTGTCATACTGAGAGGAGGCCTGTGCCCTGCAGTGGGACGTATATAGGCTGATGATGATGATGATGATTGAAGTGACAATACAAACATAATCTGTGAAAATTTCAACTGCCTAGCTATCACGGTTCTTGAGATACGGCTCGCAGAATGATGACCACTAAAACCGGTCAGAATATCACGTTTTTTCTATAGAAATTATTTTTAATATTAATGATTATTATTACTTTGATTTTAGTATTTGTTGTTATAGCGACAAAAGAAATACATCATCTCTGAAAATTTAAATTGCCAAGATCTTACGGTACTTGAGATACAGCCCGGTGACAGACGGACAGACGGACAATGAAGTACTGTTTTAAACTTTCGTGATTCTCACACATATTTATGTTTACGCGGGACTTAATCACGGTATTTTTTAATTACCTCTCGACGTTTCGGGCGCGTTACAGCGACCTTGGTCACGAGTTGACTGAAACGTCGAGAGGTAATTAAAAAATACCGTGATTAGGTCCCGCGTAAACATAAATTTGGACAGTGAAGTGTCAGTAATAGGGTCCCGTTTTCACCCTTTGTTTACTGAACCCTAAAAAGCATTACTGATGCAAAGGTCAAATCAGCGCAGGTTAGTTATACAGGCATCATCTCCTATGTGGTGTCGATATAGAATAACACTCCATTTCTTCTGCTGATGTCGTAAGGGGTTACTAAGGACATAGGTTATGGTATACTTTAGGCGACAGGCTAGCAACCTGTCACTATTGTACCTGCCACCTCAAAACCTAAAAAAAAATAAAGGGTGTCCGGTGGCAGAATTAGGATTTCAAATTTAAATTTTAAAAAAACTACGGAGGATACAAATTTATTGCAATAACTGTTACAAAGAAGAGAAGTGCGGGTTTTATTTTTAAAAAATTAATTCGTCTAAATGTTGACTGTTACGTCAGACACACTCTCGAAATTTGACCTCAGTATTCCGCGCCACTTGTTGGAGGAGTGATTTCGAGGTGGCATTAATCTGGCGACCGATATCTTCTTTTAGTGCTGCGATGGTCGTTGGACTTGTGTTATAAACTTTACTATTGTGGTTTCCCCGCAGAAAAAAGTCGATGGGGGTGCGATTCGGCGACCTGGGTGGTCAGGGTATGGCACCAAAACTGCTAACCAATTTTCTAGGGAAGAATTCACGAAGAAGCACCATGGCCTCTCTAGCAGTGTGAAGCGTGGTCCCGTCTTGCTGGAATCATGTGTGTGAACTGTAGGCAAGATGTCCTTTTATTGTTGGCAGAAAGTAATCATTGAGCATGATGCAATAAGAAACACCGTTCACCGTAATGGCTTGTGCTCGGTAATTTTCAAAAAAATAGGGTTCGAATATTCCACTCCCTGACAATGCACACCAAACCGTCGCTTTGAGACTGTGACGTGGCTGCTGGTGTTTTAAACATGGATTCTGTCCTTTACACGACGAATACTGGCAATTTTGCTTGTTAAGACATCCATTTTGGTGAAAGTGGGCTTCATTGCTCCAAAAGAGTGTGTTCACTGTGCTAAATCGTTGCTGTACTGTCTCGCAGAAAATTTTACTCAAATTGTAATGATTGGGATGAAGCGCTTACGCAGTATGATTTTTGAATGTGTGAAATTAAAGATCCTTTTTAAAAATTTCGTACACAATCGTTTTCGGAAGCCCTAGAGCAGCCGCCCTTTTATGCACCGACTGACGCGGATTATAGCGTGAACTGTTCGCGACAAGTTCAATGTTGTCATCAGTCCTCGACGTTGGCTGGGTCCCGGCCACGGACTGTTTGCTGCTGAACTTGTTGTCCTGGACCTCCGCAACCACAATCAAATCAAATCTTCGCTTGGCACATCACGTAATCTTCGAATACTGTAGTGCAAACAAAATCTTCGACAAGCAACAGGGCAGGAATCATTAGCTTTAAAATCGCTTCGATAGTGAACGCATGTTGTTCTCCCGTTTGTTGCGACATGGTGCCTGTGTAATCCGCATAAATGACGAATCGAATGCGACCCTCCACCCGCCTCTCCGCTCAACGGTATTAGAATTATTCGAAATTGAAATCCTAATTCTGCCACCGGACACCCTGTATTATGCTTGAAGTGGCCACGAAGCGTGAAATAGTCATCGTTTTGTCTATGTAGCATTTTGTGTGCTCTGCCTACCCCGTTTGAGAATTCAGGCGTGTATGTATGTATGTTATTTTATTACACCGGGTAAATAGGTTTACTTAAGCTTGTTGATTTCCACGTTTCTCCATTGAAAAGTTAACTGCCAACACAAGATTTCTACTCTAAATGTAACCTGACTTCAGATTAGAGTGAAATTTCATTCTGTAGAAAGCTCACGTATTTAGTTTATTGGGAAAATCTAGATCTCTAGGTATCGGTTTATTGTAATCGAATACGGGACCTCGAATTACTATGTGGAGTTTTTGTTATAGAACGTTTTGTGTTCTCCTTTGGGAATATTAGCGTGATTTTAAGTTAGTTTTGTTATGTAGTTTCGTACCGTAGAAAGTAATTCTTACAAATGAAATGGAATCAAATACTTAAAATAAATGCTGTAGAGGGGTGTTTTGTGCATTGACATGTCTAGCCTAATATAATACAATACATACATACATACCTCACAATTCACGTTCCGTAACCATTTTTAACATAATTTTTGGTTAAAATGTTGATGAAAAAGGTACAATAGTGACAGGTCTATCGCCTATTTCCTTAGTCGCCTCTGACATCCACGGAAGAAATGGAGAGGTGTTATTCTAAACTCGACTCCATACGGTTTAAGCTGCAATTTAAGGTTATTCAAATTCCAGTTACGAGGATAACCCAAATATCCTTAACGCGGTGTTGAAGATAAATCTTCGTTTTATGCAAAAGGGGTAACGGTGCGACCTGCCCTTGTTTGTAGAATTTTTGCGATACGAAGTTTACACTGGCGGAATGTAAAATGGCCATTAAAAAAAGATTTTTTTTTGTCAAAGTTCAAAACTTACATTACATACAACATACAATCACGCCTATGTTCCCATATGGGGACGGCGGAGCACACAAAACGGGACAAACAAACCATGATTATGACTATTTCACGCTTCGCAGCCACTTCGAACATAATGTTAGCTTTGAAAACAGATGGATTCATAACAATAAAGCAATGGCAACACGTTTGTTTACATTTTTGATTTCTAATTCGATCTCGGACTTATCGTTATAAACCTTGGGGTTTTTTAATATGTTTTAAACAAGATACTTTTTGGCTCTTTGGCTTATTGTTAGTTCATCGGATGCGTAATTCTTTAAGCTATCGGATACCATAAGAAGCTATTTTTATTTTTTGAGATACCGCTATTGCGCTTACAAACATACGTACATACATATTCTCACGCCTGAATCCCAAGAGGGGGTAGGCAGAGCACATGAATTCAAAAATCCAGTGTCACCTTTAGCAATTTCAGGGTAACCAGACGTGATATTGCAGTGACAGGTTGCTAGCCCATCGCCCACAATACACTAGTCCTTTCCCAGAGTTAACTCTTACGACAACCACGGGAAGAAAGGGGGAGGTGCTATTCTAACCCGGCACAACGAAGGAAAATATTAAGTAATTAAGTATGGATTAGTATGGATATGGATATGGATTAGTATGGATATGGATATTGAAGTATGGATTTACTTAAGACAAAGTTCGTTAATCGAAGTAGCTCCGAACAGCTTAGTGTAAATATTCGACAAACTTTACAGCACCATTTTTCGCCAAACGGCAACAACAACAAAAACAAGTGACGCGCGCCGCCATAACACCAACAAAAGTTGCAAGTGACATCACTGCGGGAGAAAGTTAACTTTTGTTTTCTGACTCGGCTGGTTATCTCCAGGGGTCGGATTTTTCATCGCATGATCTAACTAAGGCAAGGAAACTATGGAGTCGATATTAAAATTAAATTATTATTTAAACCATACTCATTCATTTAATTAAGAATGAAATTAAATTGTAAATATAATAAATCGTTATGAGTAGAAATAAATTACATTGTAAATAAAAATAAAGTAAATAAAACATTACTTTTATGTGCTCTGCCTACCCCTCTTGGGAATAATGGCGTGAGAATATGTATGTATGTATGTACTTTTATTTTGTGCATCTAGTTTCCAATATCCATAAAGCTTGTAGATACAGGAATGAGTGCCTCAAAATCTTGACAAGGTATGGCATGTGCATTGTCCATTTCAAAATTACAATTGTAAAACGAGTAAATAATGGCAAATTTTTCCATATTTTTATTTTATTCAGTAAGATTAATTTTCGATTAACATTTTTAATCTGTTAACCTGCACAAGGGGCAAAGTATTACGGGACTAAGAAAATTAGTGAGTATGAGTATGACTATAAATTAAAAGTTTAATTCTAATATCGACTCCATAGTTTTCTTGCCTCGCATCATGCGATGAAAAATCCGACCCCTGGTTATCTCAATTCTCTTGAACGTGATTCAGAAAACTTTTGATTCTGTTTCCGCTTTAGGTTTTTGTGGATGATCTCATCGTCTTTGTAACGACCGTAGTTAACGCGCTTTGTATAAAATAAAGTAAAGAACGTAGCTGAAAAAATACTGTAGCAAAAACAGCGTCTAACTCTAACCAGCGTGTGGTGCCGGGCTAGAATAGCACCTCCCCCTTTCTTCCCGTGGGTGTCGTAAGAGTCGACTCTGGGAAAGGGTTAGTGTATTGTGGGCGATGGACTAGCAACCTGTCACTGCAATATCACCTTTAACCATCTGGTTACCCTGAAATTGCTAAACGTGGCACTGGATTTCTGAATTCATGTGCTCTGCCTACCCCTCTTGGGAATAAAGGCGTGAGAATATGTATACCTATCAAGTTCCCAGTCTGCAAATTTTTCTCGTGTTTATTTTATTTACTGAGATTTTTTTTTTTTACTTGATGAGGACGGTGGTTTCCCCGAACTGCGAAAGGTGCGGGGTTCCTGAAGATGTCCATCATTTACTCATGGAGCGTGTCCGGACAGAAGCTGTTAGGGAAATAATTTTTCGACAACTACCAATTTTTAAATTGAATGTGGGATGTTTTTTATCTATTTTATCTGAACCTGGTTGTGTTGCTGCCAAAATGTTTTATAAGTGCATTGTAAGTAGTTAGTTGTTTTTGTATTATTTTTGTTTTTGTATGAGCTGTTTTAATGGGGCTGGCATATTCTATTAATGAATAAAGCCCCAAAATAAATAAAGATTAAAAAAAAGAGATTTTTTTTAAACTATTCAGAATTCATGCTAAAATAAGAACTTAAGACCTGACTTTTCCTAAAATGAAATACATGGAAGAGGTATAATAGAGATAGAGATAGAGATAGAATTAGTTTATTGCCTAATTAGTGATTACATCTCTTGGTTCCCGTAGGATTGTGTCAGCTAACTTATGTCTAAAAGATCTGTGTCAGCTGTAGGTGTTATGTCACAGGTGTTGAGTTAGAGATGTTAGTGTTGTGTATGTTTTATGTTACATGAATTACTTAATAGTGTGACAAGTATAATAGTGTGACACCAAAAACTGTCAGTCGTCTCTTAACACATCCACGGAAGAAATGGACAGGTGTTCCAACCCGACCGCACACAGAAATAAAACATACCTCACACTATTTTCTTTTATGTCTTATACAGAGCGCTGTATTAAACCAGACATCACACAGTCTCAAAACCCGCTTTAAAATGACATAACGCCGATAAATCAATGGTTACTCAACATGATTAAAAATCAATAAAATTGTAAATCAAAAGCCGATGTCGCGGCACAGCGAAGCGGAAGCGATACTTGTTAAACAGAGCGTGCGAGAAACGAAGTCGCATACCGCTACCAGACGAATCATGTGGAGAGATCGCTACCACATCGTAGATAAGTATAACATACTATTAAAAGGAACCAGACATTGTACTATTTATCTAATACAATATGAAATTTATCATAACAAATCATGTGGAGAGATCGCTACCACATCGTAGATTGTAGACCAGACATTGAACTATTTATCGTAGGTATATAGTTGGTAATTATTCTCAGGACAGGAAAATATGTACAAAACAAAACCAATTAAAATTATATATAACTAACTTAAAAACTAAACTTAAGGCGCAGCGCAGACGACAGACTTTTGTGCGATCGAGTCTGCGGCGCAATAAAAACTGAATGGCGCGCAGACAGTTTCCATTCACAGTTTTTATTGCGCCGCAGACTCGATCGCACAAAAGTCTGTCGTCTGCGCTGCGCCTAAATCTAAACTATATTTAAAAATGGGCACCCCCGAGGCATGGTTCCAAAGACGCTGGCAGCGTTTCCTCGCTGTATCGCAATGCTGATGCGTTGAGCGAGGAAGCTGCCAGCTCTTAGGTCTCCGGTTGCATCAGCCAGCCGCTTGGAGAGCTCCTCCATTAAGTTGGTGGCGCTGGGACCCCACGGATCTAAAGTCTCGACCCCGAATGGTAAGAATACACGGTACCACATCGTAGATATGTAGCATACTATTAAAAGGAACCAGACATTGAACTTTTTAACGTATATTGAGTCTAATACAATATTAAAATAATAGCAGAACAATCGTCCCGTCAATCCCGTGTAGTGCCGGGTTGGAATAGCACCTCCCCCTTTCTTCCCGTGGTTGTCGTACGAGTCGACTCTGGGAAAGCGTTAGTCACGTTAGTGTATTGTGGGCGATGGGCTAGCAACCTGTCACTGTAATATCACGTTTAACCATCTGATTACCCTGAAATTGCTAAACGTGGCTCTGGATTTTTGAATTCATGTGCTCTGCCTTTCCCTCTTGGGAATACAGGCGTGAGAATATGTCTGTATGTATGAACAATTGTCAGTCATACGGCGCGTAACCAAAACGTCAAAAAGTACATAAGTATAGTGTTGGGACACGTTCACAGCGACCGACGTAGGGATGTCCTTTATAATCGATTTTCACAGCTAACAATACATACATATCTACGCCTATGCTCTCAAACGGGGTAGGCAGAGCACACAAAACGTGACGTTGACAAAACCATGATTATGAGATTATGACTCTTAGCATACCCAATTAATTCCAGTTATGAAAACAGACAGAGGAGGTAGTATACTACAGGTTGCTAGCCTGTCACCTAAAACATACCTTAACCCGTCCTTAGTCCTCTTACAACATCCACGTAAGAAATGGAGAGGTGTTTTTCTAATGGCCTAGATACAAAAAAAAAATGTCCAAGCGTACACTGATTTTCTTCAGCAAAGTAAACTATGTCAAATAGGTGAGAATTATGCTCCATAAACAATTGATCATTGTGAAACGGGTAGTTATTATAGTTTCACACGGTACTATACTAATTTTCTCATGTAACTCCGTCCACTTTGTAGAGAGAGTTTTTATTAACGTTTAGAACAATAGCACTTTATTATATTATTAGTTCTTTATTGAACCTTAACATACTTAATAAACAATAAAGCAAGAAATTGTGAAGAAAATTGCAATTAGATACAGTATGCAGATTTATCATTTCAAAGTGATCTTTCATCGGAAGTTTATAAGTAGTCGATAACAATTGCAATTGCAATAGTTATTTAATTAATTGTAAGTAGTTTCCCGTGTGATGTCGGGTCTAGATAATATCTCTCAATTTCTTCCACGGATGTCGTTAGAGGCGACTAAGGTATGGTTAATGGTTAAGGTATATTTTAGGCGGCAGGCTAACAACCTATCATTATTATGCTTCTTTTATCAACATTTCAACCTGAAATTACACCAAAAGTTTAGTGGCTAATAAATGTTTTAATTACGTTTCTGCCCTGCTCGCCCCGTTTTGGAATACAGGCGTGATGTATGTATGGAGTTCAAGACATTAGCCTGAAAGGCGATTTTACACAATCATTTAGAAAAATATTCAAAGATGGCATTTGTACGAGATATGGGTAAAATAGCGAAGTGCAGAATTCCACAAACAATTGCGCATCGGCGTCACAGACTCGTCGCACCAACCGCGTGTTCCAAATTTGAAACATATTTCAACCGTCATGTATTTTAAAGTTGCTTTTCCAAATTTTAAATTTAGTATATTTCAACTGTCATTTGTTTCAGCTGCTTAGAAAATTCAACGGTATTAGAGCAATTAGTTTCATGTCACTGGTTCATACATCAACTACAATTATTGGCCATTGACTTTTGCCATGTCCATAGAAGAAACTAAAAGCAGAACTAACGTTTCTATTATTGATCCTTCTAATTAATTGCCTGTGCCAATGACTGCCAATGTTTATTCAGGAACGGATTATCACAAGCCACAACACGCAGAGCAGATGACCGATGGGGTCGAAAAGTATTCGAGAGATCATGGACCAGCAAGCGCAGCGTATGTCCACCTATAAGATGGACAGACCTTCTAAAGGTTGTCAGAAGACGTTGGATGCAGGTCGCTTCCAGCTGGTATATACCTGTACGAATATTATAAAGCTGAAGAGTTTGTTTGATTGAACGTGCTAGTCTCAGGAACTACTGATTCGAATTGAAAAATTGCTTTTATGTTGAATAGACTCGAGGAAGGCTATAATAACATCCCGCTGCGATCAACAGGAGCGAAGAAACATTGGCAAATGTAGAAAACAACTATTCCACGTGGACGAAGTCGTGGTCACAGCTGGTGGAAGCCTAAAGGGGACGCTTATGTCCAGCAGTGGACGTCTTAAAACTGAGATGCTCATGATGAATCAGGAACTAGTCAATGATGGCACTTATTTATACTACATCAAAACAAATTAAATAGACACCCGTGTTTTTCTCGGAGTCAGCTACCGCGAAATATGTTGACATTGACATGGATTCTTTTTACACGTGTGGCTGACAGACCGTAAGCCCAAGCCTACAATGTTCTTAAAAATGAAAGTCGTCTTGAGAGAGAAATTTTGAGAGTCGCGTAATTTGTTCAAATTGTATAAACGGTGGATTTTGATCTGTAATTGGTTGGGAGGTTTATGAAAGTAAAATTGAATTAGTACTAGCATTGTATGCTGAACGAGTAAGTGGGTCAGATGGGGAAGTAACGACCTCTAAGTACAATTGTACATCCGCGTAGAGTCATGTGACACAAGTAAAGGCTTTTCATCTATAAGGGTTACTATACAGAGCACACAAAACGTAACATAGTCGAAACCGCAACTGTCTAACACGGAGTTGACATTTATTTAGTTTCTAAGGTTGTTATTTCATTCATATTATAGTAAAGTAAGAAAAAAAAAACATATTATGATCAAAACATTGAAAGGGAGAAGAGGGAGAGAAAGAGAAAGCAAAAAAAAAGGAAAAAAGAGGAGGAGAAAAAAGAAAAAAAAAGGGGGAAAAAAAGGTCTAGTTGTAATTATTTTTAAGAGCATATTGTAAAACTGCTGTGTCTTTACGCGGAGTGCACAGTTAAACCTAAAATAAAATAAAAAAACATAATCCTAAAATCATCGAGGGACGGTGATGAAAAATTTGTTTCAAAAAAAAAACCTCACGTTCACGTTTCGAAGCCACTCTTAAAATATATTTTAAGTATTAGGCCTTGCGCAGACGACAGACTATCCGCGACGGAATTTTTAGTCTGTGAAAATAGAACCTATGGAACTATATACAGTAACGCACACGACGCGCAAAAAGTCCGGCGCACAATACATACAATCCACGCAGACTTTTTTTGCGCCGTAGACTCGATCGCGCAAAAAGTCTGTCGTCTGCCCCTTAGAAGAAATACAATAGTAACAGGTAGCTAGTCGCCTTTTGCGACATCCACGACATTACTATTTTAGTTTTGAATAAAGCATGCAAAAGGAAAGAAACCGAAAATCACAAATTACGGTTACAAACTTATTTTTGCAGTCGGTGTCCTCATCGATGTACGGGGACAACGGAAAAGTTAAGTTTGTCTCTCAATTCGTTACGGTTGTTTTTTTTTAAGAATTAGCAATTTGGTGAACACTTTACCTTTGACCGCATCTAATTTCACTTTCAGTCTGGCAGAATGTGGTCAAACAGAATCATAATTTACATTTAAAAAAAACATCCAATAACGAAAGCAAGTACACTGTACAGTATGTGCCCCCACTTACCTATCCAGGCAATTCGGTGTTTTGAACGCGCACCACTACTAATACAAAGTTTGTCTAACTATTTTTAGCGAAATATTAATATCATGAACTACCTCATTTTGATTTTGCTAAAAATAGTTACACAAACTTTGTATTAGTAGTGGTGCGCGTTCAAAACACCGAATTGCCTGGATAGGTAAGTGGGGGCACATACTGTACATTAGATAATAAATTTGATTCCTTTGCAAATGTATAGGAAATACAAGGGATATAAAACTTTGATTTTCCATCTTAAACGAACCACAGACTTCAATATTTGGTATCAATTTAAATTCTTGACGGCCAGTCTTAAAGACAGATTAGAATAAAAAAAAAACAAATTACTTAGTTCGCAATAACCATAAACAATAATAGAGCTTCGAGCCCGCCATTAACGAAAATCTATGTCAAATCATAAACTTTATTTTTTTTAATGACCGCGCTTCATCAGTCTATAATCTATTACGACCAGTAACGGACGTTATTCAAAAAAAGAACGCGGTCACAGACCAATCCAATAGACTGCCAGTAGCATAATAATGAACCCCACACGACAGAAAAAGTAAATCTGAAGTACATTGCGTGGTATGATTCAAAAATCGAGCCGGTATTCAAATTAAATCGTCAACGTATAGCGTCCAATTCACAAGGCCAGACTACGGTAAAGACATAACCGAGTAGAAAGTAAAGGCAGGTCGAAGAAAGTGAAATGGTGTTGAATTAGAAAATCTACAGGTGTTTGGAGGCGAACAATGTTTATTGAAATCAAATGTTTTATTGTAGGAACTTGTCTCTTGTACCCAGGTGATAGATAAAGACAATTGGCATTTGTGAAGATATGCGACTATGTTTTTTTTATCTTAAGTACAAAATAAATGACCTGTCGGTGTTGCCTGTGGTTTGATATTTTTAAATAGTGTTTTATCTCTACTATCGTAAGGTGTCTTAATATGTGTTAAAAATAGTATCGATTTTTGGAGAAATTCAAGTAGATAATCTCATAAACAATCTAATAAAAGTTGAATTTGGTTGATCGCAATAATTATTACCGAAATAGTTTTCTCTCTAAAGTAAAGGTCTATTCACAAAGAAGCGTGCAATTACATAATTATTATGATTCAATTTGTTCTGGAATAGTAATTATTTAAGACAGATAATAGTTGGACCTATGTTAATGTAACATTATTTACTCTGTGTCATCAAAAATATGGGGTTTAAATAAAAAAAGACGAGGTGCATTTTCCAGGTTACCACTTAAATTACTTAATACCATATTAAGTCTTCAGTCTTTGATATAACTATTATTTATCAATGATTGAGTAGATATATCGAATAGTTCTATACTCTATAATTTACGTGTAAAATTCGCGTGTTTAAAAGCTATAAATGTCAGCCGTAACATAAAATCTGCATGCTATATTTATAGATTATGTTTGTTACATAAAATATTGTAACATAAATTGCATTAGTTTAGTATAGATTGCTGTCTTGCCTGTAGAATAACCGTATTTTTGTCTATATTTATAACATTTAATCACGCCTGTGTTCCCAAATGGGGTAGGCAGAGCAAACGAAACGTGCCAATCGTGCCATAGACATATACAAAACCATGATTATGACTACTTGTCACGCTTCGCAGCCACTTCTAGCATAATTTTAAGTTGAAAATCAGAGGGAAGAGGTATAGTGACAAGTTGCTAGTCTGTCGCCTAAAGCATACCTAAACCTATTTTCTTAGTCGCCTTTTACGACATCCATTGAAGAAGTGGAGAGGAGTATTTCCATCTCGAGAGCACACAGGCAATAGGCAGGTTAGTTATAAATAATTTAAAATACGACTACAAACTTATTTTCCGACCACCCTGTATAAATTACTATGGATTGATCGTCATACCACTATTTATCTGTTCTTCGCTTCTTGTTCTTTGCAGTGTAGGCAGAAACAACAAAACTACGCTTACATTTTAACATACTTCTTCTTCATCCTCATTCATTACTCTCCACACATTCTCCGGTTCCGACCACATCCGATTAGTCCGATCTCCAACACCATCGGTCTAGTCAATTAGTGGACAGTCCACAGACTTATATCGAAATAGGTACTGCGAGTTCCTGCATTTGTATGAAAACCAAGCGTGTCACTTTTTCTCTACCAACTGTAACGTCATTGAGCACTTTGGGAATTGACAGCCCGAGTGAAACCAATTCAAAGGAGACACCGCCCTATTCAAGTTGTCCTGTCTCAGTTAAACCAAATCCAAATAGTACAAGACTAATTGAAATCGCTCTCAAAGGAAGAGCATTTCTCTCCCTTTTGGCTCCCTTTTGGCACGCACACACTTTATTTTTGGTACATACACTTGAGTCATCTATTTCGATAAGTCTGCGTGAATAGTTTTTTTAGTCTGCAGAAAAACTGTTACGTCAAATCCACGATTGTGATCGTAAACGAGACGACATTAAATCGTATCGAAGAGAAAGTAATCATATAAACATATTACGACGGTAGACCACAGACGGTCAAAAGATTATGAGGTTTATATAATGTTACATTAACTTTCTTAAAGGGAATTTGGCCGTTTCCATTTATTTTCGTAAGACTGCGGCGTTTCAACGGAACTTTTTAATTATGTAAGTTTGCGAGAGTGCTTGTTTTTCTTGAGTTTGAATAAAAAACAAGAAGCTAACGGTTAAAAAAAGTTATAGATATCCGTACTAATATATAATGTGAAAGTGTGTTTGTTTGTTTGTTTGTCCGTCTTTCACGGTTAAACGGAGCGATGGATTGACGTGATTTTTTAGGTAGAGGTAGTTTAGGGCATGGAGAGTGACATAGGCTACATTTTGTCTCTTCAAAACCCCCCATTTCCCTAAAGTGAGGAGTGGAAGTTTTCAATGTAGAAAGCTATAAAATTGGTATGTGTGCTATCTCTTCTGTGATACCCCGAATTACGCGAGCGGAGCCGCGGGCAAAAGCTAGTTTTAGTATATTTTAGTATTTCCGTGTATTGTGTTTAAAATAACGCCTCTCTATCTTACTGGTAGATGTCAAAAGAGGCGACTAAGGAAAAATATATATTTCAGCAGCGCTATTGTCTAATGCACCAAAAATATACATCGTTTTTAATTCGACAGTAGCACTTAACCCAAAATCACTTTGAAATGTTTTTTTTTTCAACTGTCAAATTAAAAACGATGTAGTTTTTTGATGCGTTAGACTAGCACTGCAGGTGAAATGCTAGCAACCTGTCACTGTTTTAACCTGCCCACTCCAAACCTAAAAAAATATGCTTGAAGTGCCACGAAACGTGATATAGTCGTGGATGGTCAATGTAGCGTTCTGCTTTGCTTACTCCATTTGGGAATACAGGCGTGGTGTATGTATGTATGTATGTATGTACTTTCCCGTGTGGTGCCGGGTTAGAATAGCACCTCCCCCTTTCTTCCCGTGGGTGTCGTAAGAGTCGACTCTGGGAAAGGGTTGGTGTATTGTGGGCGATGGGCTAGCAACCTGTCACCACAATATCACGTTTGACCATCTGGTTACCCTCAAGTTGCTAAACGTGGCACT
The DNA here is from genome assembly GCA_005406045.1 of Adoxophyes honmai. NCBI lineage: Eukaryota > Metazoa > Arthropoda > Insecta > Lepidoptera > Tortricidae > Adoxophyes > Adoxophyes honmai. Next base: position 23,866 of record BHDV01008100.1, on the reverse strand, counting down.
GAATTTTTGAATTCATGTGCTCTGCCTACCCCTCTTGGGAATACAGGCGTGAGAATATGTATGTGTATGTATGTATGTATGTACTCTTTCAAATTAGTGAAATGAACCAGATCTTTAAAGTACAAAGTGCTATTTTCACCGAAAGTTTTCATATGCGCATACGCATAGCGGTTGCGAATACCTGTTCCGAGTGACCTCGATCGAAGTGTCAACGCGACAACTCACGGCTGGTTCACTGTGGTGTACGTATAGTCCCAGGATTTCATTTTAGCTGTGTTAAGGTAAGTAACATACATACATATTCTCACGCCTGTATTCCCTAGAGGGGTAGACAGAGCACGTGAATCCAAAAAAAAACAGTGCCACGCTTAGCAATTTCAGGGTAACCCGATGGTGTAGTGATATTGCAGTGACAGGTTGCTAGCCCATCGCCCACAATACACTAACCCTTTCCCAGAGTCGACTCTTACGATACCCACGGGCACCACACGGGCAGTAAGTATTACACTAATGTTATCTGGGTTTATAGCTGATATTTGTAAACCAACTAAAAAACGAAAGCAAAGGCTAGACTCTTTACATACATACTCGTACATCACGCATGTATTCCCAAATAGGGTAGGCAGAGCACACATAACACTACAATTAAAATGACAATTTCACGCTTCGCAGCCACATGCAGCATAATAATATTATTATGTTTTAAGTTTTACTTGAAGTAGTGACAGGTTGCTTTACTATCGCCTAACAAAATTACCTTCCCTTAGTCGCCTTTTACGAAATTCACGGAAGAAATGGAGAGGTGTTTTCTTAAACCATGATTTACAAAGACACGGAATCCGCTCTGGTTTGTGTCTTGTGATATTTTGGGAGTCTTCCGGTCGTTGAACCCACCCTCGCAACCCAAAAGACATTGTTGAACGATACACCGATTGTCCTTTTTAGTAAGGTTGATGCACTCCTTGCGAAAAAACAGAGGCAAATATACAGGGTGTGCAGAAATTGGCCGTGAATTTTTTGACTAGTGGTCCAGTAGCGTCTGAAAACCCCTGTATCCGTACTTTAATATATAAATGTGAAAGTGTGTTTGTTTGTTTGTTTGTCCGTCTTTCACGACTAAATGGAGCGATGAATTGACGTGATTTTTTAGGTAGAGATAGTTTAGGGCATGGAGAGTGACATAAGCTACTTTTTGTCTCTTCATAACCCCCCATTTTCTTATAATTTCTTCTGTGTTACCCCGAATCTAAAGCGAGCGTAGCCGCGGGCAAAAGCTAGTAATACATATTTCCTAAAACAATATTGACCTCATGAGGTACAAATGTTTCATCGCTCTTTAAGTCAATTATTTACATTTTTGTTTTAAAAGTTGTAGATTGGATTAAAATAAGTTCAATGAGCAAAAAATCTCATTTTTGCCAAAAACCACGTTACGACCATTTGCGTTGGAGGTGTCGATGTGTTCTGTGTTGTCTTTTAGCTCGTCCATCCGCGATTTTTATTCCTGTTCAATATTGCGAAGCTAGGCGGTTGACTAAAAGCCGGGGTAGGTAGGTACAGGATACTGGGCAATGTTGTCAGATTTTCCTATTTTTTTTAGATGAGAATTTTGCCAATTTCCGGCCAATTTCCGGCCACCCTGTATAAGTTCCAGGGAAGTCTACTCCTACACATACATTATATTAATAGTAATGAGACTTTTGCATAATAAAAGACAATATACAAGCGTAGCACATGAAATGAGCTCGAAGGGCGAATTTGATAAAGGTTCACGAATGCTCAGTACGGTCCTACTGTTCAAATAATTAATTTAAGCACATTTTTTCTCATAGTTTTAGCATACAATGAACAACCTTTAATTAATAAACGTCATTTTTAATTATGCCTGGTTATCGTGAGTTTTCCGCATATTACAAAATTACATACCCGTGTGGTGCCGGGTTAGAATAGCACTTCCCTCTTTCTTCCCGTGGGTGTCGTAAGAGTCGACTCTGGGAAAGGGTTGGTGTATAATATTGTGGGCGATGGGCTAGCAACCTGTCACCACAATATCACGTTTGACCATCTGGTTACCCTTAATTTGCTAAACGTGGCACTGGATTTTTGAATTCATGTGCTCTGCCTACCCCTCCTGGGAATACAGGCGTGAGAATATGTATGTATATATGTATGTACAAAAGTACGATTTAACTACCGTGAGTCTCACACATGCTGAAAATTTTACGGATAACTCACGTTTTTTAAATCGAGTTTAACTCGACATGTTTCAGACTAATTCGAAGCCTTTCATCTGGGAACCGTGGCGGTTGCTCCGCGAAGAGAGCGGTGGCGCTCAGTGCGCGTTTGGCAGCAGGGCTACGAATTAGCCCGAAACATGTCGAGCTAAACTTGATTTCAAAAACGTGAATTATCCGTAAAAATTTCAACATAAAATTAAGATTACTCATAAAAAATACCAACCATTACGTGACGTAGACAAAACCTACCCAATTTGAGATTATAGACATCATGTACGTATGTATATGTATGTGAAGCAAAAGAGGTATGTCAGGATCGTAGCGAGTGGAACAAAGTAGTCTCTGCCTACCCCTGTGGGAAAGAGGCGTGACGATATGTATGTATGTATGTGCAGGTGAAACAAAGTCTCGAGTATTTACAGACATCATTAAGATACAACAGACAGACAGACAATGCATATTCTCTAATCTTATCTAAAGGAATTCTGTGATTCATAGAGGCAGGTATGCAGTTAAATTTAAAATTTTTACTACAAATATGACAATGAACCTTTCTGTCTGATATAGTAATAGAAATACACCTCTCCATTCCTTCCGAGGATATCGTATGGTGACTAAGGAAGCAGGTTTAGGTATGCTTTAGGCGACAGGCAACTTGTTACTATTATACCTGTTTAATTTGTTTTTTACATACATACATACATACATACATATCCTCACGCCTGTATTCCCAAGAGGGGTAGGCAGAGCACATGAATTCAAAAATCCAGTGCCACGTTCAGCAATTTCAGGGTAACCAGATAATTAAACGTGATATTGCAAAGACAGGTTGCCAGCCCATCGCCCACAATACACTAACCCTTTCCCAGAGTCGACTCTTACGACACCCACGGGAAGAAAGGGGGAGGTGCTATTCTAACCCGGCACCATACGGGTAATTTATTTAATTTGTTTTTTAAAACCTAATATTATGCTTGATTTTTTGAAGCGTTCCGTATGTTAGCGGACCTCCGTATACGAAACGATTAGCGACACTTTTGTGAGCTGACGAAATATATAATATTTTTGACGTCAAGTTTATGCTATATCGGTGTTAGTTTCTATGAAGTCTTTTCAAATAATTTGCGAGCGCGTTTATGTCTTCTCTACTAAAGTACTACAATTTAAGCTTAAACTTAGGTGGGTGAAGTTAAATAGTTAAATAATTTCGTGTATAATACGTTTCATCTGCTCTGCCTACCCCAATATGGTCTTAATTGAATGTATATTTGTATGTATGTATGCTACTAAAACCGACACCAGACGAGGAATACTTATTTGACGCTTTTCTTAGAACAACCGGATCCCAATCCTTAAGGCGGTTTCTTCCGTGTATTTATAACAATCTATTTAATTGGGCCATTTATTTTTTCTCTTTCTCAAGGCGTGTAAAAGAAAGAGTTGAAAGATACAAGTGGAATTTCAATCGTAGAGCAACGAAAATGATATGAACTAGAAACTAAAAATCGGAGTTTCGCCCTGTGGTGTCGGCTTTAGAATAACCTCTTCAGTTCTTCCGTGGATGTCGTAGAAGGCGACTAAGGATTCCTTAGGAATATAGGCGCTTGGTTTGCAACTTGTCACTATTATACCTCTCAATTTAAAACCGAGTGAAGTAGGCAGAGTAGAGAGTGTTATATAGACAAAACTGTAAAAGTCATTATTAGCGTATTTTTTTTTGTTTTTAAATTAATAGCAACATAATATAGTGACAGTTTTACTAGGAGATATTAAAATAAGTAACATTTTCCTCATAAGGCTCCTTTAAGTAATAAAATAAACATGATACTACTTAAAAAGGAAATTAAACTCGACCCAGGAATTGAACCCGCGTCCCGCTGGTTTTAATCGGCACTTAAGTCACATTAACACCGTTCAGTTACCAGTTACAACCTTTTTACTGGGCGTGGACGACGGATAAAATTTCATTTCCGACTTTATTCGGTGTATAGGATAATATTACAAGAACCAATTGATTAACTGGAAGTGTATTTTCTTGTTTAAAAATTGGCTACTGTAATGTCTGATTATTATACTTGTTCCCACTATTTTTTAATACTATTTGGAGCTTATTTTAGTGGCATTTTTCCTAAACTTGAACACAAAAACGTATGTAGGTTTAGGTAATGTCTCGATTTTAACTTTGAAAAATAAAATGCTTCTGTGAAAAAACGCTTCTGCAAAAAAGCAAAGTGAAAAAGAGCGCTCGGAAAAAAAGAATAGTTTTTTTATCTTCTGAGAAAATACTATTTTGGAGAAATATCTAATAAACTATACTTTGTAACAAAATCATGAATGTTATTTGATTTTTAATAATCGCATTAGAAGTGTTTATCATACATAAGATTTGTATAAATAAATCAAAAAGCCTTATGTTTAAAAATAGATCATTGTATTGGTACAGTCGAGTTCATTAATATATGAGCAAAACTGAGGGTTCAAAAATATCTGTACACCTTTATGACATTCACAATAAGGTGCAAAAGTTTACATATTTGGCATTTGTCTGCTCATATATTTATGAACTCGACTTAAAACACTATCTCTATTCGTAATGGCAGTTTTATCTTTATTGTCAGTTAAAACTATAATGACACTTAGTTACGGTAAAATTATTGTAAAATTATATATTTAACTGCTCATTGAAGCTTTTAACCTTCATTTAACTTACTGAAAGCTAAGTTATGAGGTTTTTAAGTAGGATTTAGTTTAAACGAGGTTGTAAACTTAGAGCTAATTTAACTAACCGAGGATATAATAATTTATATTACCACTTAACAACATCATAACTAAGATTTCAAATTTATTACTAGAACAAGTAGTTATCCTCTGTGATGCCGGGTTAGAATAGCATCTTCCCCTTTCTTCCCGTGGGTGTCGTCAGAGTCGACTCTGGGAAAAGGTTAGTGTATTGTAGGCGATGGGCTAGCAACCTGTCACTGCAATATCACGTTTAACCATCTGGTTACCCTGAAATTGCTAAACGTGGCACTGGATTTTCAAATTCATGTGCTTTGCCTACCCCTCTTGGGAATACAGGCGTGAGAATATGTACTAGAATAAGCACTAAAAAATCCGTGGTAGCCTAGCGGTTTGACCTGTGGCCTCTCAAGCAGAGGGTCGTGGGTTCGAACCCCACGCACCACTGAATTTTTTGGAATTTATGTGCGCAACCAAATTTGATATTTTCCACGAGCTATTCCGTGAAGGAAAACGTCGCGAGGAAACCTACACAGAGAGACGAAGTAATTCTGTGTTGTGTGAAGTTTCCAATCCGCACTGGGCCCGCGTGGGAATAGCCCAAACTCTCTTATACTGAGAGGAAGCTTGTGCCCAGCAGAGGGACGTGTGTAGGCTGGTTTATTATCATAAGTCACTCTTATCCGCTTTTTTGATATAAAAAATGATTTTACTCGCGATGAGGAGTGAGTAATAAGATTAAATTATATTATTAAGAGGTTTTATGTCTTTTTGTACCCATTTATATAACGACAAACCACTAAGCATTCAAACAAATGAAATAAATTTTAATCATAACATGTGCCACTATCTCACTCACGAGAAATATTTTTTTTCAAATGAGACAGGGGGAAGAATCACCTATTATTTTGATTCTTAATTTTATTCACTTTTAGATAAATCGACCCAAAGAATTCTATTTGTTTTCAACAGATAACAAATAAATATTTAGTAATTATGTTTAAATTTTTTATGCTTTTCATTAGCTTGATTTTTATATATGAAAGTATAGCAGTTTGTATAATATTAAAATCTATTGTCGTAACATAAGATAATGTTACTACCTACACTGTTTCATTTATTTACAACGCGGTAATATTAAATTTTGTATACTAGAAGACTTTGCTTAGCTTCTTGCAATCTTTTGAATGGAACGAACTTACTTAACAAACTTATTTTTTTTAATTCAAAACTTTAACTTTTTCTTTTTTGTTTTATTTTTTATTTTTGACGCAGTTAAACACCTATTTTTCACAATTAAACAAATCCTACACAGGTTTACTAAACGAGTATATTTTCTCAAAATAAATCCACGAGACTCACCTCTACCATACTCCTGCGCCCCAACACTCAAGTCCACCACCAACACAAGTACCACCAATTTTCTCACTAGAAAAACACACCCCCGAACTGTCATTTTGACGTTTCGTTCGCGCCAAAATCAACAAATACTACACATACCGGCACCTCCACCTCTTTGGCATTTTTTACTTTTTTTTTACGAGACAAGCGTCGCGCGCGGCGTTTGGGAACCTACTAGCCAACTGACCAACTTATTACAGTAAAATAAGAAACATACATATTACAAAGTGTCGACGAAATCGTTCAAAGTTCTATAACTTTCACACCTTCTGGAATGCGACTTAGTTCCCTTAGCAATAAGGTTGGGAATAACAGTACCGTGTGAGGAAGAACCTTGTGATAGTTAGCGGCGACTTGCTAAACGAGTGAACGGTGAAATGAGAAATTGTGAGAGACAGACGTATGGTCTGAGAGGGATGGGTAGACATTTCTTTTCACAGTGCGGCTTGGTAGACTGCGGAGTCAAGACAATTTTTGTTACGTTAATTAAATAAAATTTAGAACAATTAATAAGCTGTATGTTTTTATTTAAACAGTTAAAGTTAAAATAAGACGCATTTCCAGTAGGTTATTTTTACGAGTTTTTATTAAGCTTGATCTTACTGTATAATTTTACAATAATTTGACAACTGTTTGCAGATTTCGCAGTATTCATTTGGCAAAATCAAGCTCTAAAACAAAACACTCAGAAAACCGTCTAATTTGTTACAGACTTGAAGTAGATTATTTACACGAAAAATTAATTGCAAATTAGGACAAATTCAAAAAATGTTCGTGCAATATTCTATCAAAATATATTATATTCCCTCCTAATATACTTACCTACCTTTAAAAAGTCGCTTGGCATTTTTGCTCTAATTTTAATATTATTAGAATAATTTTAGCTTGAAATCGTCACCATAGAAGTTGATTTTAAAAGAAATTTTTTAACAACCATTTTCAGGAATAAATTTTACAAAAAACAAATGACAATATAAACTTATTAGGAACTTCAATAATTTATAATTATTATACTTGCATATCCTAATTTTTCTTATACCTAAATTAAAATAACCATCCGGGCATGTTTCTGTTGAATCCTACTTGATTTCTCCTGCCACATAAAAGATGACTAACGGTTAATATCCACCATTTTAAGGAGGTATATTTTTATTTTGTAACCTATATGTATCGCACTATTTTTTCATGGTCTATACATAAATAATAATATTGTTTTAATAAGTATGATATTAATAAATTTAATAATACTTAAAATTAGTCTTCAGTCCCAACTCTACGTGGCTTCTTATGATATATTGCGCTTGGTAACGGAAGAATCTCACTTTTTTTTAACCAGCCCAAATGACATAATTTGTCAAAAATAAAATTTAGATCATTCACTAACTAGCTACAACCAATATGTTAGACAAGGACAGCTGCATTTTTATCGATTCGTCTTTCAAGTAGGACATTTCTCGTACTACTTTAACAAACTTCGCTATGCTAGCGGGGGAATTTGGAACTAATAATTTGCTTACCAATTTGACGTCACTAACAAACTTATATTTACTGCCAACAATGGCGCCACCGTCAACTAGTGACTCACTAGTTGACGGTGGCGCCATTGTTGGCAGTAAATATAAGTTTGTTTACAATAATTTTGCTAATTTGAGTCAATACTATGGGAACGGGAATGTAATGACGTTGGTCGTGAATCGATTTCAAAGGATGTTGCGGAATTCTGATGCTAGATGGCGCTTTGAACTTGTAGTATGTTTTTTTACTCATTTATAGGACTTTTTAAAGTTGAATAGAGCTTCAAATACGCAACGATACTATAAAACATTAACCCTTAATTTGGCAGCATTAAGAACAAAATTTGCGTTCAAGCCTCATTGCCCCGTTGACATCCTACAAAAAATAATTGTAAAAAAAATAGAAAAAGATAGTCTCATGGTATGTATGGCACACCGGTCACTGCCAAATTAAGGGACAAAATTTTAGTACCTTTAACGCCAGGGAGATTCCTGCCAAAACGTTTTCCAAAATGTCATCTAGAACCGTCAATAATTACCACAGTCGATGGAGTTAGCTAAATTTCGTTAATCACCACAGATTTTGATCAAATTTGAGGCAGAGCACATGAAACGTGCAATGGACAAAACCACGTCTATTCCGTGTTTCGCAGCCGCATCTAGCATAGTTCTTGGTTAAAAAACACATGGAAGAGATACATAGTAGTGACAGGTTGCTAGCCTTTGCCTAAAGCATACCTAAATCTATTTCCATAGTCACCTCTCACGGCATCCACGGAAGAAGAAGCTAAACACTTGATACAAAATTGTAGTTTTTAGTACGTAACATACAGTCACGAACCGGGATTGTTGAGCCCCTTGCCACTGTTCGCAATTTAGACGTGTAATCAATGACCGATGTGACCGACTAGATGTCAGCTATTGGATTAGTATTACACGACCAAGTTACAAACATAGGTAAGTGGCTCAACAATCCCTGTTCGCGATGGTACAGTCAAGGACTTTAATTCATGAGCAACCATGGAATCAATTCACAGTAAACGTCATAGTGACATCCCATAAATAATCAAGGAAAATCGTACTGACTTTTTCTTTGAAAAGGTTCTATGGTTCATTAATTAAAGTCCTTGACCTCACGTAGAACCTCTTATTTTGAAGTCGGTTAGCACTAAAGCCTGCAGGAGTGCACTTCCTTACATTAAAACGGTAAAACCCGTCCTGGATTAAGGCGAAACAGGCTCCGACAGGCCCGGACAGGCCCTGGCGAGTAACCGACTGACATGTTTGATATTACATACATACATACATACATACATAATTATATATCACGCCTGTATTACCAAACGGGGTAGGCAGACCACACAAAACTCTACGTAGAAAAACCATGACTATTTCCCGCTTCGAAGTCACTTCTAGCATTTTTTTGGGTTTTGAGTTGGCAAGATATTACATACATAAACATACATAGGTTGTCAGGATAGAATTATACTACGTCTCGTATTTTAGGCTAGAAACCTGTCACTATTATATCTACTACCTTTTCCATCTGTTTTAAAACCTAACATTATGATAGAAGTAGCTGCGAAGCGTGAAACTGACATTAACCTTATTATAATGGTTTTTGTCAATTGGGAAAATAGGCATGATAATATGTACAGGGTGATAATGGAATCCGTAACGAAATTTTACGTACCTGTTTGTTAATAAAACTTAAAAATATAATTTGAGTAGTTTCTCATTTTCTTTTGAAAATAAGAAATTATGAATCACCAAAGTTTTCCTAAAAAGTGCTAACATTATGGACACCGCGCGTCCACCGCTCAGCTCAGACACTCGCGACTCGTAGGTACTTTCACTTCCTTGCGAAAAATAATACGACTTATTCAGTACCTACCTACAACTTTTTTATTTTTTAACATAAGTTGCAATTTTTCCTTCCTACATAATTATATATGTACGCGGGACTTAATCGCGATTTTATTTATTTACCTTCTCGACGTTTCGGCCGCGTTCCTTCCTACTTTATAAAATCAGTTACTTGAAAACTTGTAGGTTAGGAAAGGAGGTTAAAAATAAAAATTGAGTCTGCATAAATTCAGCATTCAGGCGTAGTTAGAATTGGAATCAACTTATGTACAAGAATAATAAAAACTCAACCCTGTCCTACTAATCGAAACTAAGTTTAGTGTGCCTACCTTAATAACCGTTCAAAATGGAATCCACTTTTCTCCAAAGAGTCATGCACGTTTCAACATGTTTTCATTCACTCTTCTTAGCACTTTAGTATCACTTTTCACTTCAGAAAATGCACTTACAATCTAGTCTTTTAAGATTCTGTACATTTTGTGGTACGTCCATGTACACACGGCGCTTGATTTCGCCCCAAAGATAGAAATCACAAGAGGTCACAGGTTCACCGTGACTTATCCACGGGTCACCGTACACATTGTTCAAGTACTCGCGTACATCGCACGATAGAAACCGCGGGTCTCGAAGTCCCTGAGTCCGGAGTCTAGGTACACTTTCATTCCGATATCGTCTACGGGCAGCCTCCAAGTTTTCGCAGCTATGGATGTACACTCGCACCATTTCATAGTACCTACTCGCGATTCGAAAATTCTAACAACATTGTCACTCGCACAATTCGCGCTTATGTATCGTACGAACGGGGTGAGTAGGGAACGCTTGCGCAACCACTCGCTTCGACCACCCGCTCGCGACTAATTTTTCATACCTACCCTCGGCGGTTGCTTTAGGGTCGTCGAACTTATGTGGCAAATGCAAAACTACCCTACTTTAAAATTGAATTTAAACAAACGTAAACAGTTGTTACACCGCGGTTTGTAGTATGCCCACATTCAATATTTTTTTGGGAACTTCCCGATGAAAAAAAAGAAGAAAAAAAGTGGTTTTTTTATTTTACCATCGTATTGTGTTAGTGATTCTGAGTATCAGGAATTTTTTTCGTTACGGATTTAATTTTCACCCTGTATGTATGTTTAGGAAACCAGCTAGCAAATACTCATAGTTTTTTTTCAACTAGGTAGCTAATTCTGAGTTTGTTTCGCCTTAAGTGCAAAGTTATGCTTTTCCTGTCCAAGCCAGTTCTATAAACGGGTAGTTCTAATGCTTTTTGCAAGCGTATGGCACTCACTGAAGGATAGGGTTCAGTGTTGCTATTTTTTTAATTAAATTTAACTAAGGTCGAGCGTCGAAGTGTCAAAATTTGCTGTCAATTTTAACAGCTAAATTTGATGTGTGATGTTGTACAAAACATAACAAACTAGAAAGTGCAGAACAATTTAAAAATATAAAAGCTAACATATTTAGTAAGGGATCTTTTCCAGTTGACTTCCGAACGATTTACAAAAAAAAATAGACACAAAAAGTTGAAAAAAAAAATTATTTATTTATTTATGTGTCCAGTTTCACGCAAATAGAATGAATTTTATAGAGTTTATTTATTTGGAAACAAAATTTTGAGGTTATTTATTGAAACAAATCATTGCATTTAAAAATGATTTACTTTGATAGATCAGATAGTCTTTATAAGCCATTAAAATAGTTTAATTTAAAATCTATTGGCATTTGTTGCTAATTTGTTAAATGTAGGTATGTACATATTTCTAAATATAAAAAAGCTAAAATGGCTGTTTTTACCCGTGTGGTGTCGGGTTTGGATACCACCTCTCCATTTCTTCTTGGATGTCGTAAGAGGTGACTAAAAATCATGGTTTAGTCTATGTCACGATTCATGTGCTCTGCCTACTCCATTTGGGAACATAAGCGTGATATGTATGTATGTAAAATGACCTTTTTTACCATCGTAGTTACGGAACCCTAAAATAGGTAAATTACCCCTCGTACACGGGTAATTATTTTGTAGTGACAATACCAAGTTTCCCAAAGGTCGTCGACCCGCGTCGGCTAACACAGCTCAGGTGAGAGGTGGACTTTCGCTCAGGGTCGTGCCTTATAAACTAGTGAGGGGCAGAGCTTCATCGACAGTTGTCGATATCGATAAAAAATCTTTAATAAATAAAAAGACTTTAAGAAGTCGATGAGATTGGTTAATTTAGATTGGAAGCACTTGAAACTTGAGAAATGTGACGAGTGTAAGTTAAACGAGGAATATAGTAGAAGAATGGAACGGGCAAGATGTTCAATTGCTGCCTCTGTCAAAGAGACCGGGCTGAAAACCAGCGCTGGCATTTAAAACCAGTATTTGCTGTTCGGTGCCCATTGTCACGGTGTACACCTATGTTTTATGTTTTTATTTTTATTTTGATTAATTTTTTAGCCTTGTTTACTCATGGCAATAAAGTGTTTTTTCTTTCTTTCTTTCTTTCTTTAAATTGTCGTTTTGTTCTGTTTACCCCATATTAATTTGATTACATAAACAGCACACGACTCGGTACATGAGACAATATATTCACTATTTCACGCTTCATACCTACTTTTAGAATATTTTTTAGATTACAAGGTAGACAAAAGGACGTAATAGTTACTTTTACGAAATTCACGAAATAAAAGTAGAGATGATATTCTAAAACCGACTAGACACATGCTTAGAAATAGGTAAGTAAATGTTTTATCTATAACAACTATTCATATCCTACAAATAGTATTACTAGTTAAGTTAGAAATATGAGTAACCCTCTATTCTTCCGCGAGAAACTCGCTCATATAAAAAATCCATAACATCGTCATATTTATTATTGGAGGCAGTATAGCTCCGTATACTGGCTGTAATCGTTCTACGTTGGAACACAGTTCAAATGTAGTTGTCCTGTTGTATAG
>BHDV01008089.1:208968-281815 GCA_005406045.1 Adoxophyes honmai | reverse complement strand
TGGAACGTATCCCCCGCGAATAAGGAGCTTTTACTGTATATAAGGTAAATGTACCAATGCTGTCGAGCATAAACCTCAACGTCCAGTAGACGACACCCATCTGTCACCTGTCTTACTATGACATAAGGTTGCAAGTGCCGTGTATTGGGTCAGTGTCGAGCAGTGACATTTACCTTACCGCCGGGTGAAAAATAGTGTTGAAAAAACTTTTCATAAGTACGTCCCACGCCTTTAGGTAGATTGGTACTTTGGTCTAAGAGCGCATGGTACGTTCTTCAAACTTTGAATATATTCAAAATTGGACGACTATTCGAATGAACATTCCATAATAACGGTCTAATAACAATCGGTTGAACAACCGTATTATTGTTACATACATACATACATATTCTCACGCCTGTATTCCAAAGAGGGGTAGGCAGAGCACATGAATTCAAAAATCCAGGGCTACGTTTAGCAATTTCAGGGTAGCCAGATGGTTAAACGTGATAGCAGTGACAGGCTGCAAGACCATCGCCCACAATACACTAACCCTTTCCCAGAGTCGACTCTTACGACACCCACGGGAAAAAAGGAGGAGGTGCCCGGCACCACACGGGGGAGTTGTTTAGTTATCTGTTAAAATCCAATAAGAAATCTAACGAATAACAATAACAACATCAACAACAAAAATCCGACCAGTGATGATATTCTCTAATGTAACTAACAAAACTCGTCGATTAGCTCGAAGTGTCTAAATTATCTGTATATTGTAGGTAAAATTAGACTAGGCTAGGCAACTAAAATTTTCACAGATGACGTATTTCTGTTGCCGCTATAACAACAAATACTAAAATCAAAATAACAATTAAGGGCTCCCATAGAAAAATCGTGTTTTATCTTGTTTTTGGTACGGAACGCTTCATGCGCGAATCCGACTCGCACTTGGCCGGTTTTTTCTACTCTTCAACGCCGTGGTGAGCCGGTGACTGAACTTCTAATTGGCAGCGAGTGTCGTCGGGCGTAGTCACGACTGGTTGCAACTCTAACTACGTTTTAAATGGGCTTTATCATGTGAACCCATGTATTTTATTGGGAGACAACTTGTCTTGTTGGCTGAAGTAGGTTTTAATTAAGGCCGTGAGTTAGATGTTTGTGGATTTGACAGCTTGACTAAATTGCTTGGTGATGCTCTGGCTCGGTTTACCCGTGATTGTAGGCATGGTCATTTTACTGTTTAACAAGTATTGAGGGTGGCTCTCTGTCTGTATTTGTCTCTGCCTACCCTGCAGGGAACAAGGCGTGACGGTTATGTATGTATGTATGTATGAGGGTGAGTAATCTTAGATGACTCGACTTTCGGAGATTGTAAGAGCGAATTATTAACAAACACTTTTTTTTGACAGTTTCTTTCCACTTAAATATATAAAATTCATAATTTTATAAACAGGGTGCAATCAAAATGGTGATACTAAAATAAGTAATTCTTAATCAGCTTATGCTGGAGAATGGAATGCCCTTATCACATTTTTAATGGGTCTTATTCAATTTGAGCCGTCCATACAATGCGGCCATGATTTCGTTCCACCTTAATCTGAGTTTTCTAAACTCTATCAGACTATTTTTGACAATTTGAACTAATGCTGTTGTGGTTTTTTGTAACACGTTGTACCTATGTAGGTACATATATTATGTATTTATTCGTGCTACACAACACCGATTTAATCCACTAGCCAATCTATTTGGCTTTAACGATGGTGCGGCTCTACCCCGAAATTTTTACACCCGTATTCTTTCATGTTTTTCTTTACAATTTTATATTTCGTAATAAATTATTCGGGCTAAAAGAGCACCACGTGGTAACTACAGAGAAAACACCATGACCAAAGGGCACCCAACTGACGGACAGAAAGCAAGGAGAAGAACCAAACTACCTACCTACCGGAAATATTGGTTAAATACCTACTACTGGCTACCTAACGAAGTAGTGAAAAAAATTAGCTAATTGTCGTCCAGAACAGATTTAAAATTATAATGGGAAAGTAACTGTTATATTTAAAGTAGGTAATTTAGATAAATCTTTTGTAATGAACAGTTAAAGTAGTACCTATTGTTTTGTATTTTATTGTTTTTAGTTGGGAACTATTGTTTCTGTAACAAAACCTACAGGTATGAAACTTTTGGCAGTTAAGTTACCGTAGCTATACTTCATGAGCACAATCATACGAAAAAATAAACCATTGAGATAAATAAAGCGAAGGATAATGTTTTTTTTAAGTTCTAATTCCCGCGATAAAATATGTTAGTACCTTTCTAAAAATTATTTCACAACCCGCATGCTCATAAAAATTAAAGTAATTAAATGTTTGTAGGAATATTACTGATTTTTGGATTTTTTTTTATACTCACTATGTGAAAAATACACCACGAGGAAACCCTTAGAGCTGTAACCAGCGATGTTGTGTGTAAATCAGCTCTGAGCCTGTGTGGGATGAAATAGGATTTTTTTTAATTTTGTACCTTAATGGACTTCCCGCAGCAGCGCAGCTAACACTTTTTACATGGTTAGTGATGTTCTTACGCTTATTTACGTGTTGCATCAGTTCAGTAGGGACATAAGTAATAGTAATAATTATACAGCGGTCGGTAATATTTTTTACGTGGAAACTGGACTGTACGCGGCTGTATCTACTGCATCCAGCTGTCGTCGTTTAGCTTACGGTCCGACATCTAATTCGCCACCCCGTTTGCCGGTTCGTTAGCGCTTGTCTCTATTTGCTCGAAAACAAAATGGCGTCTCGAAAATTACCATATTTTTAGTAAAATTGACACTTGGCCATTACCGGTGCAGGAGCAACGCCCTCGAACCATCCGGATCTAATTACGAGTGTCATTAACATTGCGGAGACGGCACGTCCGCCTAGGAAATGGAATCGAATCATTAGTAGTTTGATTACAAAAAAGGCTTAATAGAAATATAATAACGTTGGACGGAGAAGAAATTGTAAAAAGATTGTAGAGCGATCCAATAATTGACGGTTATTTGTCGATACGGTTTGGAGCGGGTAATGGGGGACGCCTCGATGTGACTCGCCGCGAGTCAACTATTACGATTTAACAGAATTTGCAGATCGATCTGTATTGTGACTTTTTTTGGTTTCGGTACGCTGCGCTGATGGCGGCGATTAGCGCTTTTTGTCGAGTTATTGGTATATTTTGTAGGTATGAGCTAAGTTCTAACCTAGCTTAACATAAAGTTGATGTTTGGTCAGTAAAGTTATTTAGATTTTTTAAAGCTTTAAGTAACGTATTCATAAAGGTACACTTGTTAATATAACACGAGTGAATTTTTTTGGAGTTAATTTTATTTCACTGTTTTTTCATCAGTACATATTTAATTAAATTATTTACATACCGATCAAACTGTTGATAATAGCGTTATTTAATTGCTTATTATGAACTCTATCTAGTGACATAATTTAAACTAGGGATACACAGACATAATAAGTATATTGTAATTTTCTGACATTTCCAGTTAGAACCATGTGGTATCGGGTTTAGAATAACACCTCTCCATTTTTCCCTGAATGTCACAAGAGGCGATTAAGGGTGAATAGGTTTAGGTATGTTTTAGGCGGCTGATTAGCATCCTATCACTGTTACCTATTAACATAAAACTTAAAAGTAGTGGCAGTGAAACGAGGATTGGTTTTAACTATGTAACGTTTCTTATGCTCTGCCTACCCCATTTGAGAATACAGGCGTGATGTATGTTTATCTAGTTAAACGGTGATAAGGACAGCTCAGCTCGCGCGCCACTCTACCGCGCTGTGCCGTGCTAAGCCAGCTATTTAAGTACATATTTAAGTAGGTACATTAAGTACCTGCCTACATAAATACCTACCATGCGCTCTTCTGTATCTGGACAGATGGTAGAGACAACTTCAATACCTACTCGATATGAAATACCTAAGTGGGTACTTTACATTAAAAATGCATTTAAACAACAAGTAAGCGACCACCTAGCCAATTAAATATTTCGACAACAGCCATACATCTGTTCAATTTTACTTTTACATATTTACATATACATCTCCGAATGATGGTTTAAAATATGCACTAAACTGTTGGCGTACAAAAGGCACAGCATATTTTAATAATACATATTTACTATGCATTGAATTTTTTTACCATGTCAACTGTTCGGGCGTGATAAATACTGAACTGTCTACTTGTTTTACATAGGTATGTACCCATTTCGAAAATACAGGCGTGATACATCATATTGAAATATTTTGAATTTTTTTCATCTTTAACCGATAGTTATTGGCTCTAGCAGAATTTTTTGGCATGCTTGTAGATACTGTTATTTCCGATAAGTAGGACTTACTTAAATACTTACTTCAGTCATCAGGGAAGGACAATACCGGAAGCATCTATCTGCGCAGCTTTATGCATGTTTGTAATAAAGTTGTCAACTTTAGGCGAAGTGATAATATGCACGAACTTGAACGTATTGCTTTTGGGATAGTAACCTGAGCTTAGTTTCACCGAATAACGAGTAACGCGGCCGGAAAATGACAGTAAATATTTAAACTAGTGGTCGGGTATAGGTACGCGACAGAAGACCCCTGAAAACTCAATGTGCCCTGTGTTTTATGCCGTAAACCGGCGCGTACGCACCTGAAATCGTTCGACATTGCGATGATACGCGGTTGACTAAGAGCCGGAGTCCAAAAGACTGGGTAATATTTTCAGATTAAGATTTATTTTCACACTAGCTTTCCGCCCGCGACTTCGTTCGCGTAAATTTCGGATTTTGGGGTCGTAGGTTTCTGAGCTTATTCATTACAAACAAACAAAGTTTTCCTCTTCATAATATTAATGTAGATGTAGATGTAGGTATCTAAACCCGGTATTACGGAATCCCCTTTTTTTCAAAATAAAATAGCCTATGTTACTCGTGGATAATGTGGCTTTCGAATGGTGCAAGAATTTTTAAAAACGGTCCAGTAGTTACTAAGCCTATTCATTACACCCAAACGAAAAACAAACAAACAAAGATTTCCTCTTTATCATATTACATACATACATATTCTCACGCCCGTATTCCCAAGAGGGGTAGGCAGAGCACAGGAATTCAAAAATCCAGTGCCACATATCATATTAGTGTACATGTAAATTTTGGGAAAAATACTTCACAGGGTTTTCAGACGCTTGTATCCGACCATTGGTTAAAATATTTACGGTCGATTTCTGGCCATCCTGTGTAAGAGCATTACATATATATATACCTATGGCAGGAGTACCGTTTGTGGCCACCTTAGCACCATTTTTGGCCAGCTGACACTTTAATTAATTTACAAAAAAAAACACAATAGGTAAAACCATATTTTTATTATATTTCCGTTAATTCATTTGAAATTGAATCGAAATTTTAATGTTTTGTTAATAACATTTTTAATGAAGTCATTTAATCAAAGAAAATATGTCAAATACAAATAATGTCAAATACAAAAATTAATTAATTTTGTTAATTAATATAAATTTTGTTTTATTGTTCATTTAAACAAAAAATAGCCACAAACGGTACCCCTGCCCTACATAACGTCACGCCTCTTTCCCAGAGGGGCAGGCAGAGACTAATTTGTTCCTCTTGCGAAGATACTGACATACCTCTTTTGCTTCATCCTCATTCATTAATCTCCTCATATTATTAAACATTTCTCTCGCAAGTGTACCTTTGAACGCTTCAGTAGTCCGTGCACTAAGTCAGGTACCTACTGCCAGATCGATTCCGCTTTATCCTTGATCTACCTAATTACGTGAAGCCATGATATTGGTTAAATGCAAAAAAAAACTCTTTTGTAATCAAACAAAACGCTGTTTTCTGGCAAGCACGTCCTATATATTGTGAGTTAACAATGAAATAATTATGTGGTTCAGTAACGGAATATTTTTTTAACGAGATTAGCCTTATTTCTTTGTGTGCTTGTAATTTAATATTTTTTGCATCGAACACTCGAACCGGTGAGTGGGTGGCTGAAAAAATTACGTATTGTTCGTAGATCGAGAAAAAGGTTCAATTGTGATATCGCTTACATGCCCTTTAGTTTTTCTGAATTAGACGAAGCCAGCCAGACGTGAAATTTACAGGTATGTTTCTAGCTTCATACGTTTATACACCGACGTTGTATTTATTCTGACAGTTACATTTAAGTAATATTAAGAATATTCTGAAAGGAAACTTGTTTTTTCTATTACTGGATCTTAAATAAAAGAGCTAGATTATTATCTATTGCAAACCTAGGATTGTTCTTACTATACTTTATGCAGTTTTTAACTTTCTTTCATATAAATCTACAAAATCAGGGTCACGTACTCGTATTATAATACGCCTTTTTTACGGCGTTTTCGCATTGTCCGTTTAGTTAGCCAATTATCCGGCACACTACTGCTTTGTTTTATTGCACTAATGTTTTGTTTTATTTACTATTATCTAAGATTTTGTAACAAGGAAGTCCCTAACTACTTAGTATCTCTGTTGAAATTTCAACGAAATACATACCTACTAACTTTGATTGACGATGCGAAGCTAACGCTCGCTGTACAGCCAAAATCTCATTTTATAAATAATTCATCATGTAAAGGGTGTATCTTAATGTAAGTCTCAATTCTACACACATACATTACGCCTGTATCACCAAATGAGGTGGGTAGATCACACAAAACATAACGTAGACGAAACCATGACTATTCCACGTATACATTTTCTGTAGCTATACTACTTGCTAATCAAATGTTTCAGCGGCGTGCCGTTACGATCGTTACAAGGCTTCTTTTCAATTCTTAGATAGCTTTCAACCATAAACTAGCAATCTGTTAACATCTTTCAACAATGTTGACAGTGGAATAAAAGTTGACTCATTAAAATGGAGGTGCCTCCCACGACGCGTTCGAGGCAGGAATTGTCTCACCTCGACTGTCCTGTGCTTGGATGACGAAACAATACTTGTCTTTGTTTTAAAACGTTCAGGTATGCGCTTTCACAACGTCAAGTAAAAACTGTAATGGGTACCCATTTTTAATTACCTACCCTGTGTTCATGAGCCCAAAAGTAATCTTAGCTTTCAAACGTAGCGGGGGACTTCCCAAAAACGAAGCATTGTCCATCCCAAAATTATTCATTTGTTTAAACAAGCCTATTTAAAATATTTACTCGGCAGTCACAAGCAAGTTATTGTTCTACAACATAACAAAAAAAACAAAAGGAAAATAAAGGAACCAAGGGAAAACAAAATAACAAAACATAATTCAATAATATAAATATTGCATTTATTTCAACGAATTCTGCAAATATAATAACTGTAGAATAATTATAATAATACTATCAGTTTACAAGACTCTTAATCTTTTTCTAGACCAGCGGTACCTATCCTTTTTCAGCCGAGGACCTATGGAAGTTGAGGCCCATGTGCCCAAGTGCTGTTTTCAGACAATATTTTAGTATTCGTTACTTAAATAAAACAAACTTTTTCTTAGAAAAACATTAAGCTCGCGGACCCCAGGTTAGGTACCGCTAGTCTGGACTATTTTGTCAAAGTTCCCCAAGAAAGCGTTCACTGGCTGGCACTAGGCTTTGTTTCAAATGACCGTAGTCTGAATAACAGTAAATGCAGATCGCACATCGCTACATTATAATTAAATTATACAAATTAAAATAAAATTATTGGAAGTCGTATTGGAGGCATGTCTAATATCAAATACCACATCATCTGGTATATACCAGAGTATATACTCTAGGACATGCATCACTGATGCACGCCAGTACCTACACAATGAAACAAAATAGTAATAGATAATAAAACTAAGTAACAAAAATAAATACAAACATAACCAAAAAATTTAAAGAAAACGATAACAAAAACGCGATATGCAAATAAATACGAAGCCAAAATAACACGTGTGACATTGTATATAATGCATTGTATTTGTGCCGAGAAGTGTACATTTGCATTTGAAAGGTGGATGGAGACGTATCAAGACGGTAGACCGCGGCGGAGCGCTTTCCGCGGAGTAAATAGAATTATAATGGCAACACCCGCGGCGCGTGCGGCGCTCGCGCGGCTGCGCTTGCGCGGCGCGCCGTCTCGCCGTTTCAATTTGAACCAAATATTTGCATATCGCCTAACTCCCCAATCCCAGCCCACTCTCATGTAAATGTGTCAGGAGAATAGCAAAAACTGCAGCCGGCAGACCCCACAGGCGACCAAGGATCTCATTATTATGTAAAATCCGACGAACTTTGTGGTGTTATGTGTGTATATATTTTTGTCCTTAGACTCGAACCCGCAGACTTGCGGGCCGAGCGATATTCGAAGTTACTAAATAATAAGATACGGTTATATCACAAGTTCTTAAGATGCCTCTCCGAAACAAACACAATATATTTATATATCTAAACAGATAGACCTAACACGATACACATCTCGAGCTGCGATCGGAAACAATTTTACAGCGCACTATTATTACATCTAGTAGTATACTTTTACACGAACAACTTATTTACAGTGGAGGTCCTAAGGAAATAATTTACAAAACACTTGAATCCTACAAGGCACCTTATTTAAATAGTAATATAGACTTCAGGCTTCGCTATGACTTTACAAAATAACTAAAACGTTTAAATTCTCTAAAATATATAAATTTGGTTTTCATTAAAATCCTACAACAATCGACAAGTCTCTAAAACCTAATAGGAGTTTTAAATATGAACAACTAGGAAGAATAATATTATGCAACAGATTACTAGTCTACGGCTGCGGCGTGCTGGTTGTTCAACGCGAAATCAAGTCGAGAATTCAATGGATTTTAAAGAGACAATGGACAGTGACGTACAATTTCCGAGAAAGTCTTTTGATTGGCGTCATTTAAATAATTGATTATTCATGTGGAGCGAAATGCATGTGCGCCAGATCGGTCCCATTAGATATACGACGTCCTTCACGCGTCCTACCATTGTTGGGTTTCGTTTGCATTTGAATAGCGGCGGTGTAGAGCGGCCGCCCACCGGCCCGCCCCCGCCGGCGCAGGAGTCCCTACCAGCGCCTCCCGTGCGCGGCGCGGGCACCGACACCGGCCGTCAACACAACCCCCAAACAACATCAAATCTTTAAAACCAAAAAAGCGAACGTCATTCGCTATTGAAAAACCAACACAGCGCAGGAGCAGCATAAAACTATCATTAAACCTACGATTTATTTACAACAGGACTCACTAGTAGGATAATAGAGCAACGACCGTTACGGCACGAAACGAGCTTGACTCGAGTCGTGGTCACCAAAGCGTCATCACTAGACACTAGAGCTACTAAGCTAAGTCCACGGGCGAGCCAGGCTCGCGCGAGGTTCTACGTAAGCGGGTCGAGAGTCGCGCAGCGCTCGGGAGCGGCGCGCGACGCAGACCGCGGTCAAGTGCACTCACCGTTGCCGGCGAGCTGCGGCCGCAGGAACGCGTTGTGCAGCTCGATGTTGCTCTCGAGGCGCGCCGCCATCTGCATCAGCGCCATCGTGCTGTCCTCGGCGGCGGGCGCGCCCACGCCCACGGCGCCGGTCTCGAGCCGCGCGCGCACCGAGGCGATGTGCCCGCGCGTAAACACGTGGTCTTGAACCGAATACTTATGGCTGTACTTGAAATCACACACACGACACTCTTCCGGCGGCGGCGCGTCCGACACTTCCGACAGGCCAGCCGCGAGGCGCGCTTTCTTCTCCTTCGCGCGCGCGTTCTGGAACCACACCTGCACTACGCGTTTAGGCAGGCCGATCTCCCGCCCGAGCGCTTCACACTCGGCCATCGTCGGCGTTTTATAGTCGCTGAATAATGATTTCATGATCTTCACTTGAAGAGAGGACATTTGAGTGCGATAGCGCTTGCCGGGCGGTCGCGGCGTCATCTGCCCGGGCAGCGGCGAGGTTGGCTCGTCCTCTTCGTAGAACTCCATGGTTTCTGATGCTGTGTCTGAGCGTTCGTCAGCGTCCGAGCCCGGCCGCGATAGGTCGACTGGCTTGCTGAGATCTAAGGGCGTCTCCGATTTTCCATGTTCTGTGCGTCTTTCGGAGGTCTCGTTGTTACTACCATTCTGTTGGGCGGCGGCGTGCGCTTGCAGTTCACTAACGTAGCGCTTCATTGATTCTTCACTGTACTGCTTGATAAATTTCTCCATGTCTGAGTGAAAGGGCGGAAAAATAGGGGGCAACATGGGAGCCCCCGCTTGCGAAAAATTTTGCTGTCGGTCACTTTGTTGGGAGCCAAAACTTGGGGTCGATTCTGTACTCAGTTCTTCATCCGGAAGTGCATCGACATTGATCTCGCCGCGAGCGCACTGGTCTGCATGTTTCGTACTCAAATGGCTTTCTAGAGCACTCTTCACTTTGAACAAAGCAGGGCAAAATGGACATCTTTTATTTATTACTTGCGCGTGCGCACGAAATTGTCCTTTTCGCTCGCGCGCCCGCGTGTTCTGAAACCACACCTGAACGACTCTTTTCTTGAGACCAACCTCACGTGCTATATTTTCTAGCATCTTTCTAGAGGGGTTGGACTCGATTTGGTATTTTTGATAGAGATAATCCAATTGTTCTGGCAGTATAGTCGTCCTTAAGCGTTTGTCCTTTGGCTGTTCTCCAGTGTCCACTTCTTCGAATTCATCAAATTTCCGTTTTACAGCCTGTTGATTGATCGCTGCAACAAGAGGGTGTCTCGACTCATCGTTTCCGAGTTGAGCATTCAGCTGTTGTAACTGTGCATGTTGTTGTAGGATGCCAAAAGGGGAATCCGGAGGATATGTGGGAAATAAGTTTGGGTTCATGATGTGAACAAGTTGATGCTCCCGCCATAGGTCAAAGCGAGGGAAGACTAGGTTACATTTATCACATTGGAAATTGCCATCTTTGTCATCAGTTCTCGGAGTGGCCGCCATGGGCGTGACTGGTGTGTGAGGGGTGGGCGGCGCCGGGGACACGGGGTAGTTGGGCGCCGCGGGGGTGGGCGTGCGCGGCGGCGCGGGCGACACGGGCACGTGCGGCGTGTGGTGCTCTACAGTGCTCGAGTTAGAGTCCTCACTGCTCAAAGTCGCGGCAACTTGTGCTGCTGCAGCTTGCGCCTGGGCTGATCGTTTGGCATCCTCTTCTTTAAAACAATGCGTCTTCTGATGTCTAATCAGTTCATAATAGCGTTGAAACACTAGTTGGCACTTTTTGCACTGATAGTTAAGTCCAGGAGTGCGTTGAAACCTATTGGCGTCGTCAGTTGCACCTGCGGGTGGCTCTGCTGCAGGTTGATTCTCATACACTTTCCTTGCTTTCTGTCGAGCATTTTGAAACCATACAACTATTACTCTCGGACTCAATCCCAACAGTTTTGACAAATATTCTAAATCATCGTCTTTTGGATATGCGTTATTCTCAAAAAACTCTTGCAGAACTTTGATTTGGTAGTCGGTAAATCTAGTTCTGTTGGCGCGTTTGCCAGAAGACCCCGAGCTGTTGGATCCGTTCGAGTTGCCCCCGGAAAGTCCGAAATCGGCCGGTACCCTGCCGGGACTGAGGCTGCGATTTGGGGTCAAAGGTAGGACGTTCGGGGGCACGGAGTTTGGGGACGTGAAGTTCTGATTTAATTTTGGTGGTAGCATCGACGGATGAGGCGGCTGCGGTATACTCGTAGCCGGAATCGAGTCAAGTTGCGACTGAATCAACGAATTCAGAGACAAATGAGTCGGAGTCTGTGGTCGTGATATGTTCTGATGATGGTCCGAGTGATTTAGACTCGGGGCAGGGCTCTGCATAGGCACCTGAGGGAAGATGAAGCTTTTGTCTTCTTGATGTCTATCGTCGTAAGTGTGGTATTTTTCTTCCATTGATGGTTCATCGTTAGGTTCAGACTTGACTTCTTGCTGATTTACTGATGGTTCCTCAATCTTGACCTTCTTTTCGGGTGGTGGTTTCCCTTCATCCGAGCTCGCAGATGAATCTAATGTCGTGACCTTAGCTTCGCCTGTCTTCTCATATTCTTCCAGGTTAAGGGTTGTCGAAGGCGGGTTGTTAAAGTTGTACGGCGAGTCTTTATTACGTTGTCGTTCTTTGAAAAGTGTGTTTCGGAACCAATGCTTTATAACTTTCGTCGCGAGTCCGGATTGCTTTGCCATCTTAGCGATAGCCTCATCGCTTGGAGAATTGTTGATATCAAAATGCGCTCGTAAAATCTTCAATTGTTCGTCAGTGATACGAGTTCGCGCACGTTTCTGACCAGCCGCAGCATTAGCCTGCTAAAAAAGAAAAAGAAAATATTAAAATCAAAGCCAACTCAAATTTATAAACGTAACTCTAAAGCTCGCTCCTAGGTATCTGATTCACATGGCATTAAAATGCAAAGAGCGTATTCATTTATCGTCGAATTACAGATCGTGTCCGCAGGTAAGTCTGTTTAACAACAGCCGTTGTTAATAATAAGATTCGACCCTTGCCAGTCAACAAAAGATCGTCTGTCGCTTTATGCAAACAGATAGCTAACGTTAAATCGTTATCTCACAATGGTCGTCGATATCTATGCCCTACGATGGCTACGATTGAATTTAAACAGAGAAGCTTACAGAAATAATCAAGCCAATACCGCGTGAACGTTGTGCAAACATTAAAACCTACACTAATGTCAATACTATCTAGATAAGTACGAGTGTCTGTTGAAAATAATTTAACGTGGTTTCATTCCATTACAAATACGTTGTTGTTAAAAGAATTTGTACTTAGGTTATGAAACGTGGTACGTACTACAAAGGTAACTCAATTTTCGAGGCAAAGGTTTAGTATTTATATCAATAAAAACTTTGAGGTACTTTAGAAGATTTAATATTTTGTTGGTAGGTTCTTAACATTTTTTTATTAGGTATTTACACTTGGTAGATGTAAGCGTTTTCGCGGCTTAATTATGATTTTCAGTTTACGTAATACGTATGATAATAAAAGTTTTGTTTTTATTCATAACAATATGTGATTTTATGTATGTAGGTATATACTTTTGACATCCTTACTAATATTATAAGTCAGAAAGTGAGTTTGTTTGTTTGGTTGTTTGTTTGTTTGTTAATTTGTTTGTTTGTTCCGCTTTCACGCCGTAACAACTGAAGCGATTGCATTGAAATTTTGCAGACGTAAAGATAGAAGTCCAGATTAAATAATAGGCTACTTTTTATCCCGGAAAAATTGATGTTCCCGAAGGAAAACAAAAATATAGTTTGCTTGATAGATCGATATCGATCGATGATAGATCGAAATCAATCGATGACCGATCGATAGATGATAGATCGATGGCGCTGTGTGTCGTTTGAAACGAGAAGTTTTCTTATAGCACAAGCTTTATACCGCAATATAACCGAGTTCCACGCGGGCGAAGCCGCGGGCGGAAAGCTATACTTAATAAGAAATGGTTTCTGCGATAATTCACACGTATTAATTGGGTGAATGTAAACATTGCAAAGAGTAAGTTTCGGTGGTGCATTTTTTTGTACATTTTAATAGAAATAAAGTAAATAAATAATTAGATATTAAATAAATATGTAATTATTAATTAGAAAACAGAAATGATTAGATATCCATACATACATACATATCCTCACGCCTGTATTCCCGAGAGGGGTAGGCAGAGCACATGAATTAAAAAATCCAGTGCCACGTTTAGCGATTTCAGAGCAACCAGATGATCAAACGTACGTGATATGATTAGATATTAATTAATTAAATAATTATTAATTAGACAATGTAAATAATTAGATATCAAATTTATTAATTAGAAAATAATTAATTAAATAATTATTAAATAATTTACTACCTAATAAATAGTTTATGAATAAAGTGGTAAAAAAGTGTGCCACCAAAACTTAGGTACCAACGTTTGCAATGTTGATATTCACCGATTTATTTCATTATATCATTACAGTATTTACTATTTTAATAAATTATTAGCAGTTTAACATATTAGTATTTTAATAGCGTATTTGGGTTGGAATATAATTTTCACGAGCACAAGCAAAAAAATTATTTGAGCTATCCTAATCCTAACCTAATCGTATGAGAAAATTATCAAAAACCTATACCATTACAATTAGTTAGCACTTATAATCTTAATTCAACTTTGTACGTGGTAAACATACGATTACGATTATTGGTTTATTGAGGAAAGCATTATTGGTACCTATTAGAATTAATACCATATGTTAAACAAAATGAACATGAAAAGACCACACTGACCTGTTGTTGTTGCTGAAGAAGTTGTTGTTGTTTCATTTGTGCGTCGTGACCAAAGTTCATGGTGTCGAAGGGCGGAGGTGGCAACATGAGCGGTACAAGTGGAGGCTGCAGGTTCATGGCCGCCAGCGCACCCATGTTTAGCCCCAGAGGCAACCCCAGCGACAACATCTGAGCCACCATCGGATGCAGCTGTCCAAGCTGCTGCTGCAACTGCAGCATATTCAGCGCAGCCTGCATCTCTTGTACCTGTGCAGCTAGTAAAGCTCCTGCCTGAGCCTCACCAGGCCCGTTCCCATTCTCATTGACGAAATTCCCAGCGCTCTCTCCGCGGGGCGAAGGCGACCTATCCTCCTGCGGTGCAGGCGAAGCAGCGCGAGGCGAATTGGGCGCACCAGACTTCCGTTCATATTCAGACTTAAAATGCTCCGCGAACTGCTCCAAGAACTCAAGAGGAACTTTATCCTTATGCACTTCTTCACAATGAGTTTTTAACACGAACACACTAGAAAACTCCTTATTGCAGTGCTGACACGTCGATTTACTTTCGCCATCCGGAGGCTTTTCCTCAGGCGGAGGCGGAGGAGGACTCGGCGCGCGAGCCATTTCACGTTCCTCTTGCATTTTCCGCCGTTGGTTTTCATTATACTGCATGACGAGATCAAACCCGAATGTTTCTAATAATTGTTTATACATTTGCGAGTTTCTTTTGGGCGGGTTGCCCTTAGCGACCATCTCGTCCAAAGCCGCTGCGTCTGCGTCAGCTAAAGGCGAATGCGCCCGCGCATCGCCAAAGGGACATGAAGTTGCGCGATGTGCGTCGAGTAACTCCCCAGTAGGGAATGAAGTGTGACAGCGATCGCACGCGGCACTACCTGGGCGAGGGGAGCGCGGACTACCTGGCCGCGCGGGGGGCGACGAGCGGGGCCCCCCACTACTAGTTGAAGATGGGGATGTATTTTTCGGCGACAAAACGTCTTGTAAAATTTTGGCGGGGTCGTTGCGATCCGGCTGCTCCACTAAAGGTCGCGATAAATCTACGTGACCCGCGGCCGCGAGTTCTTGCAACTTACCGGCCCGCGTTTGGTGGAGCACTGAGCGCATGTGTATATCAAGAGTGCTGCCTTGAGTATACGCAACTTTGCATATGTTGCATTTATAGCGTTTACGTTCATCTTCCTCACTTGATGTGCTTTTAGGTGTTAGTGTTAAATTTGAGGGCGCTGATCCGGCACCGGGCGAAACCGGAGGATTGTTGTTGTTTTGTTGTTCTTGCATAGCGCGTTTCAGTTTATGCAAATGGCTCACGCTGTTATAGTGAACGAGCAAAATGTTCTTTTGTGTAAACGACTCTTTACACACATCGCATTTGAATGGTCTATTAGGGTCAAGATACTTCTCCATTGGGTACGTCAGTTTCTCACCTTTTCTGTGTAGGAGTGTTTTATTGTGAGCCGTCAAATAAGATTGACGCGTGAAAGCGACTTTGCATCGGTGGCATTTGTATTTTCTGTTCGGATCATTGTACGAATCTTCTGCCATGGCTTGCGAGTTTAAGTAGTCTTCTAAGAACTGTTGGTCTTTGTAAATGATGGAATCATCCGAGTTTTCAGCGTCGTTATGACCTGATTCGTCGGCGACAGTAGCGCTCGAATCTCTATCTTCTTGTTCACCCAGCTCATCTTCTGGCGTTCTTAAAGCTTCTTTGCGTAATAGTTCAGCTGTGGCTGCATCTAAGGCAGTCCCTTGGCCTCCTTGCAGTAAAGGATTAGATGCAAGGCTGCGTTTGAATGCAGTGAGTTCTTCTTCAGACAACTCAGAATGAGAGGTCTCTACATGTTTTTGTAGAGCAAGGACAGATCTAAAACTTCGGCCGCATAGAACGCATTTAGTGGCATCACGAATGACATGGTATTGTGAATGAAGCTGAAGTTTTTCGACAGTCTTGAAAGCCAAGCTGCACTGGTTGCAACGATACTTGTACACGTGCTTTTCAGACACAGACATGTTCGCGATGGAGTTGCGAGCATGCGCTTCTCTGAAATGATTTTGCAGCGCATGAGCTGTATCAAAGTAACGGTTGCATCCCTTCTTCCAGCAAACGTAACCAGGTCCTTGGGGTGTTTGTTTCAGTTCGAAGTGACCAGATTCGTTTTGATGTTGGCAAAGTTCGTCCACGTTTCGAAAAGTGCGGTTGCAAGTGGAACATCTTTCAGTTTCTCCATCTGCACTTCCCTCGGAGCGTGGCGAAGAGATTTCGCGTTCTCGTTCTTCGTCGCCTGGCCGGCCATCTTCCCTGGGTGCTTGGGTGCCACCGTTCAGCCAGTGGCTTTGGTCGACAAGTAGTAACAATCTCTGTAGACCTTCAGAGTTTACAGAATGTATCTGCATCACATGCCTTTCGAGAGCAGCCCTTTCTTTAAATGCGTCTTGGCAAAGTGGACAGATGAAATGTCGTGTATTGTCTCCGTGTGATGCAGCAACGTGCGCATGTAGACGGCTTTCACTACCACAACTGAAGTTGCAATAGGGACAGGCATGTGGTCCAGGGGTTTCACGCTCTTCATCCCTTTCGGCAGACCCCTGTTGAGACTGCTGCTGTTGTTGTATCTGTTGTTGCAACTGCTGTTGAGCTTGTTGTTGATGTTGTTCCAAAAACCTCATCATTTTCTGTTCTTGCGTTAATTCAGGCTTTTGATCGACTGGTTCCTTATTATCTGTTGACAAAAAATAGAATATTTAGACATTGCCGAAAACAAGCTTTTAACCTATAAAATCGGACAGAAGAAAAACAAAAATAGTAACCACCGAACCACTCGCTATGAAATCTGCGTTACGAATGGATACAAATCTGAAAGCCGTACGTCCACAATGTCTACCTATGCACGAGATTTATCTACAAAAAAGATTATTTCTATAAATGAAGCTCACTATTGTTCGGCGTGAACGTTTGTTACTTTTCTGAATCGAAGTTAAAAATAAGATTCCGCTCCTTTATATTATTAGTAGGTTCGTTTTGTTTGCGACGTCTCGGCAAGACAAAGGTATCGTTCTATCCATCCTGCACGCACACACGCACAAACGCATTAATGCTAACGTAACAAGTATATTGTAATTTTGCACACAAAGAATATACAGGACGGGCAAACAATCATTGTTCATTATTACAAAAGGTTTCGAATATTTCGTTTCGCATTGGATCAGATGCATGCGGGATTGACGGATATGAAGACGAGTGTGAGCAGGACAAGTAAGCCGCAGATATGTGAGACTGCAATTATTATTTGACCAGGGATAAGTCCGCGGCAGCGTGTGAAAGAAACTGCCCCGCATTGTTTACGCTCAAATAAGGAAGGTGAAAGAAACGGTCGAGGCAGAGCACAAAGATTCGTTAATGCCGCGTTACAATAATGCTTTATTAGATGAGCAACTGACAGTTTGTCCGACTTTTTGTTCGTTTTAGTAGAAAAAATTGCAAAGAATTCTGATTAGATTTAACGTAAACTTTTTTTGTACAAAGGTTTAAATTGAGAAATTAAATAATTTAATAACATGTAAATAAATTTACCAATTCAATTTATTCAAAAAATATATATTTTTTTTACTTTTTAGAACGTTTGTTTTATTTTTAAACAAGGTAATCACTAATCAGAGAGGGTCTCGCTTAAGTCACTTTTACTTAGTCTGCAAATACACAGGAAGGTAAAATATAAAAAATGGCGAAGGGTTGCGTTTTCACTTAATTAAAACTTAAAAATTATCTCACAGTCGAGCAGATTGGAAACCAGTCGGTCCCCTGGTCGGGAACCCGTTCTATAGTTTTAATCAGTTAAAACCGTTACATCTAATGAAGGGGAGAGGGAATAAGTAAATCCAAATAATAATAGCGCAACTGACCCTAAATCCAGGGCGAAGTGACCAGTGAATGTAATTATTTATGACGGAGAATCGCCGACCCACCGTCTGGTAGGACATAGAACAATGGCCAGGTAAAGGGACCTTGTCTGCATAAATGCGATCTCCAACGCTTTTTGTCAATGGACAAAGGGTCTTTTCTAAGGCGACACCACATCGTTATGGCGTCGTAAAGTAGGTATTGTGCAGTGCGATGCAAGTTTTGTTTTGCGAGATTTAGGTCAGGACTTTTACAATGTGGCGTCAAAGCAACAATGGGGATTGAACGATTTTTTGCTTTTGCGAGACCGAGGTGTTGCGTTTTGTGAATCGTTTTTAGGCAATTGATATTACGTTCGATAGGACTGAAATTTTAACGACAAGATCACATTGACAGAATTCTGAAATAGTGGATTCAAAAGAGGTAGTATTTTTTCCTGCAACATAATCTTGTTTGGCAAAAAATACATTAATCGCACAAACGATCCAACTGGTCTTTGACTTAATACGAAGGGGTAATTTCAGACCGGTTATAATCTGGTTTTAATTGTAATTGATGATGAGAAACATTAATGAATAAAGAAACCGGGGGACAAAAAACGCGTCATATCCAATTATATGATACAAAGTAAGTATAAATAAAGAGCGCGGCATTTATTTTTACAGTGAGTTATATTTTTAAAGAAAAAACTTAGTTTTGAAAACTTGGCATAACTTTTCACAAGCGATCGTTTAAAACGGCTTCTCAATAAGGTGAAAATAAGTAATAAGCATAAACATGAGGATACAATGGTGTAAGCCGGATTTCTTTCGCCTCCACATTTCTCTCGGAGTTTATCGTATTTCACCGCGGCCATAAACATGCGATGGGCGATGCAGCCGGCGACATTGTACGATGATGTAGCAGCCTCATCACAAGGGGCAATCATCCTTAATGCGCGATGGCCACATACGTAATGCGAGTCATTGTCCCGCGTGTGGTACTTATGGAAAATTCGCGTTCTCAATTCAAATCTTCTTTCCGTCTCCCTCGCGCGCGGGGCGGAGCCGTCTCCGGCCAATGACAGCCTCCGACTGGTGGCGACACCGTGTAAGGCGTACGTTATTAAAGAAACCTGTTCTAATGTTGCGCGCTTTAAATTAAATTTAGTCCGTGTGTAATTATCTCATTATTGTGATTACGAATTCTCCGCTAAATGCTGCGCGCTCAAAATGGAGATTGCTCACAGGCCGGGCTAAGTGACGGTCACGCGGCCGGTGCACGACGCACGTTGCTCAATATCCCCATTTGTTAACTAGTCCTCGAATTAACACAAAACACATTGTTATGTCTATTAGCACGATCCACCGGGTGAAGCACATTTTGTAAAAACGCAAAAGAAAATTGATTAAGGAACGAATCGGTTTAAATTGGAAGGCGATAGTGACGTTTCGAAATCACATTCATAAGTCGACTCAGTATTACTTTATCGATACGAACGCCGGTAATGGTTTTGGTTGAATTAATTTTAATGGGATTTTTACGCTTTATAGAATAAAATGTTTTGAAATGTGCTTAGTACGAGAGTAATAAAATAATCATAACATTATTTTTGCCATATTGCTGTTTGCAAAGGAGCGAGTATGGCGCGCGTGATAAGCGCCATCTGGCGGGTAGTAGGGGAACTACTTGGTGAAAAAGAAGGCGGCGACGCTTGCGCACGCGATCGTTTTTTTTTAAACTATTATCACCGTTATCCTATTGAATTATGAAGTGAGCGGTGCCAAAACATATTTCAACGTGTAAAGTAAACGTTTTGTAGCACCCAGTTTAACACAATCTTGAGCCACGGACTTAAGGAAGTTGATTCTAGAATAGAATATAACAATAGGCTATCAACGGTTCGATAATTATCAAATGACAGGTTGGTTTTTTCCTTCTTGTCACTCTACTGAACATGAAAAGAAATAATAGATGTAAGCAAAAAGGTAATTGTTTTTCTTAATTTCCCTTTGTAATGTATACTCTGTATTTTAATTTACCTAGTGGATTCAAAGATTGTAATACTTAGATAGACAATGTGTACGTTGTATGGCCATCTGACTAAATAACAAGTGATTTGGAATTGGAACAGATAGACTGGTAATTTTTGAGCAACTTTTTAGTACATAATTTTGTTACAGACCTACTTAGTTAACAGACACATGCAATCTAATGCTTTAACAGTCGTTTAAGACCACTGTTTTTTTTTAACGATATACCAGATTCGTTTATAAAATTGAAAACTTACCATTATCTTGTTGATCATAAGGACTCGACAGCTCTGACGGTTGAGGAATGACTTGGAAGAGCTCAGCAACATCCGGCGTTGGGTCTTTGCCTTCCGAGCGTCTCTGAAGCTGATGTATTTGCTCCATTTGAAGATGCTTTACAGACCGCACGTGCTGTAGCAAAGGCAAGCGATGAGGAGCACCAAAACCGCACAAAGCACAGCGGTAGACTCGTGGGCGTTCACGAGGAATTCTCGACGCGCATTCCCGTAGGTGTCTCAGAAGCAATGCGGCCGCCTCATGTCTTGATCCAGCAGCATGCAACTGCAACTTGTGTGCAGAGTTAGTGTAGTAATCACACGCACAACATCTGATCTGAACACCCCCGACTCCCGCACTTCCTGTACCAACGCCGCCACAAAACTTCAGTTTCCATTCATTCCTTGGTCCACCCTCTTTCACGTGGTTCACATGTTGCAATCTTTGCAAATGCTTATCTGTCTTGCAATGAAGCTGGAAGTTCGCCTTCAAGTTGGTCTTGTATGTGCATAGTTTGCAAACGTAATGACCAGCGACAAGCGCTAGAATTTCTTGTTCTCTTATTTTCGTGCGGTCTTGCGCTAAATGGTGACCAAGCGCTTCGAGGGAATCTGTTGAAAAGCAGTTGCAAATACAACAGTGGAAGGTTCTCTCCGGCTCAGGATCTGCTGGTTCTGGCGGCGGTTCCATTGCATCAGGGTTTAGACCGACATCAAGGTGTGCACCTAGTTCAGGTGGTGACGGTCCAGGCCCACCAGTCATGAGCTGAATCATGAGAGCTTGATTGTAAGCCATGTCAGCAAGAGCAGCTTCAGGATTAGGAGGAGGGGCCTCTCCACTGTGGAAATGTAACAAACTTTCCAATTGCTGCTGGCTTTGCTGTCTATGATGAAGAGCTGACAAGGTTTGCATATGTTTGACATTCTGCTGGAGAACAAGCATGTTGTGTGTATGCTTTTCAGACGTCATATGTATTCTGAGATTTCGTGCAACATTAGTCTCATAATTGCAGACATCGCAACGGAAAGTAGGCTTTGGTTTCTGACCTAGTGGAGAGTGATGTGGTAGTGGAGGCTTGTGCACGCCAGGCGGGGTGTGTTGAGGCGCAGGAGGAAGAGTTCCTTCTCCAGGATTCCCTCCGTTTTGCAGCTCCTGCATGTTATTTAAATGCTTATCAGATTGCATATGTATACTTAAATTTCCTTTTGTAGTTGTGGAGTAATTGCATACTTCGCATCTATACGGTTTGTATCCACATGTATAGGTTTCACCTCGTGCGAGCCGAGGGTGGGGCTGACCAGCTATACAATAAATACAACTGGTTTCAGCTTCTGGGTGTTTTTCCTTCATGTGGATTTCAAGCGTTTCTTGGTATTTGTAATGCCAGTTACATTTCGGGCACTTTAAAGTCTTACAGGAGTTGCGACTATGCATACCAGCCAGTGGCCCGCCCAGTCTTCCAGAGTTTAAAATTAATTCACATTTCGGGCAATCGGCACCAGACGGTCTTCCTCCAAGGTGGTCTGGACAAACTCCTATCGTTGTGCCAGAAAGGAAAGCTGGAGGTGTCACTTGGAATGGCGGGGAAGAATTAGGGCTTGCGCGTGGTTGAACTGACGCGTTGATTGTATGTGGATGTGCTACAGAGATCAAGGAATGTTGTGGCATCATAGCATCTGCTATCGATCTAGGCGGCCTCCAAGCCGGTGGACTAGGCCTTCTTTCATCACACGTTCCATTGGGTAGCATTGATTCACTACTATCTCTATCAATAGGAGTCATCATATTTTCTGGTCTTTTGTCCATTGACGGACTCGAAAGTTCCGATACGTTGGCAGGG
The DNA here is from genome assembly GCA_005406045.1 of Adoxophyes honmai. NCBI lineage: Eukaryota > Metazoa > Arthropoda > Insecta > Lepidoptera > Tortricidae > Adoxophyes > Adoxophyes honmai. The sequence continues at coordinate 259,513 of BHDV01008089.1, read as the reverse complement.
CTTCCCGAAACCGACGCTCGAGGTGGTGCAGCTGCACCAACTGGTTCTAAAAATGAGACTAGTGCTTCTTTGTCCTTTCCGACACACTGTATGATCGCCGAAGCATTCTCTCTTGATAAGGCGTCTCTTTCCGAGTCAAGTAAAGATAAACTATGGTCCGATTGGGCATGCGCCACAAAAGATTTAGCATATCCAAAACTCAATTTACATATAAAACACATAAGAATTGGTTTAACTGGCACACTGACAGGACATTCCGCAGGCGGAGATTGTGGTCTCGGGGCATCTTTTCCGCCTCGAAAACTGAACACACGATAGCTGTGCATGACTGGCGCATCGGGCCTCGCTCTCGCGCGCTCTGCTGCCAGTCTGCCGTAGAGAGCGCCATACAGGGATGGGTTTCTCGAAACGTAGAACGCGCTCGCTATCTGAGGGAACTCCAGCTGCCTCTCGACGATGTTGCTGTCACGGCTGTCGACGATGCACCCGGGTTCTATTTTGGGCAGGTCGGACAGGCTGGTTTCGCCTTCTGACAGCTCGGGGTCTTCGATGATGTAGGCAGAGCCGTCGGGGTTGTAGACGATCTTGCCATCGAAGCGCTCGACGTCGGAGGATAGTGGCGGGGAGTCTCTTCGGGAGGAGAGGTCGACGGCGTCGGGCGCCGCGGGCGGGGAGGTGGGGGCGGGGGCGGAGGCGGGCGCGGGCGCGGGCGCCGCCGGGGCCGCGGGCGCGTTGCGGGGTTCCTCCTCCGGGCTCATGTCGCCGTCGTCGTCGTCAGGCTCTAGCGCGGCGGAACTCTGCGGGTCGTCGCGCTTGCGGCGCCGCTTGCGCTCCGGTGGCGGGCCGCTAGCGGGGCCGCCGGGCTGCAGCGGCGTGGGCATGGCGCCGGGCGTCAAAGGCCGGCATCACATGCTCTCCTGCAACAAAAAAAATAATATGTTAGCAAATTCCAACTCCAATCCAAGTGGAAATTGGAGATTATTCTTTTATTTTAAACGACCGTTTCCATAGTTGAAGATTCAGGTTTTCGCAATTATTCAGTCCATTCGAAGCTCTCAATAAGTACTCATTAACATCAAAAGTGATGGTCTGATTTGTGTACTTGATAAAGCTGATTCATTTCCTATTTAATTGGTATCCGTAATCGCTATCAATAAATTCGAGTTCAATCAGGCATTTCAAATATCAGTGCACATTGAATGTGTCCAACATTTCTCACGGACTAGTTTCACCTAGTTAACCGAAGGTGACCGTTGAATGGATTTTTGTGGAGCGTCGGAACCCGGCCGGAAGTAGGAGGGTCGCCCGCCTATGTCACTTGTTTTTGTTTCCCGAAAATACAATGAAAGACTAAATTTGTTATTTTTGTCAATCAAACTCGTAGATACCTGTAACATGTGAACGTGTAAAAGAAAACTTAAATGACACCGAAAATTACAGCGCGGCGTTTACATAAAAAGAACTCGCTCACTTAAGCTTCAGCAAACATTACGTTAAAGATAAGACTTTCCCATAGAATTCGTTTACGAGTACTGAACTTACCCAAATTAAAATACATGGTAATCGTTGCTTATCTAACCGACATTTGCGCAAACAACTACGATCAATTTATCGGCTTGACAGCCTGTCAGCGCTGTCAATACTGACACTTCTACAATTAACAAACCAACAAACGAGTGAACCTAACAAAATACTTTTTAAAAACAGTAAAGGAATCTCGGTTCAAAAATGTTCCTTATTACCGCTCGCTAACGTCGACTGATAGCGAGTCGGTCATGACAATCGATTACGCCGACTGATCAATATGAGTGTGTAAAAGTAAAAATTCGTTAAAAGTACGAGATTAACACTTCATCTTCGTTATCTCGGCTGTTATCAGCGATAAAGTCTCCCACAAACGTACCTACGAGTCACTAGGACCGGAATTATGTATTTACTTATTTGACAGTTTTAAGATAATCGATATCATGAAACATCGAAATGATAGGTATTGGTACAGATGTTTTTCTTTCGAAATAAGACACATTTTAGAAGCATTCCAATAACTGTTATTACCTACAACTCATTTTTTGCCTTTATTTTGTAGTCTTAAAGATTTTACAAAAATACCTAATAAAAAAATGGTTTCAGTCTGAGGAGATATTCTATTTAGTGTACCTACCTAATTGGTAAACACCTAATGTTTACGTTCAAGCCATAACGACAATCAGATTCTTATTCTTATTAGATTTAGTACTTACATTACACATCTTTGTTTGTTAACACATCAAAATACTTTTCAAACATGCCAACTAATCTGAGGCAAGAAATAATCTTTAGAAAAACACACTTCAGTTTATTTCAGCTCCTAAGTCCGCTAATTGTACTCAACAAACATTAGATGAGATTTTCCTTAAAATCTGCATTCATTCATTGAACAAGCAAGTTCAACAGAACGGTCTGACTAATACTGAGATTACGCCATGCAATAATCGCATTGACTAATGAATAAATATCCAGCAGGAAGTGGCTGATAACGTTATGTATAATTATTACAATAATAACACGAAATCGGGTACTCCTAAACTTACGCCGAATATAGTCGATAAAGTATCAGCTACATTTTTAAACACATCTCGAGTTCTAGCTAACGGTGTGATTTAATATAGCGATGAATAAATGACTAGACTTGCTGCTTTGTCATAATTCAAATGTCCATTTAAGGAATAAATATTATATTTGTCTATATCTCATATTAGAGGTAATGATGACAAGACAGAGAGCGAAGGGAAAAAATTATAAGCCTGACTTTGTGAAGATATACAAGTCAAAGTTCTGTCAATCACCTTTAACTTTAACGGTTCCTTCCGATGTATTGGGATCAAGTCTCCCACAAAAATTGCCCCCAATGTTCAAAAGTTTGATATAAGTGTGATTTTCAATCAATCTTTCAAGTACCTACTAAGTCCTTCACATTACCTACTTGAAAGCTGGAAACATGCCCAAGTTGACGCACCCATATTTGTTCTGTGGAGTATAGTCCTTGAAAATTAGTTGATCATGATAAATTATATCACTGATATTCTGAGTCAATATTGGCCAAGACGCCAGTTATTTTGTGTGAATGAGTTTCCTTGTGTGCCTTTATCTTTTTCACGTGAGTTTTCTGAAGTTACGTTGAAAGATTAGGTTATTTTAAAACTGTTAGAAAACCGTCACATGACCATTTAAAAACTCTGTATGGTTTACTGATATAAGGAAATTATAAAACTAAGTAATTTTGTTACTAAATAGTTAAATGACAATTTCAAAGATGACATGTGTTAAAGTAATAAGCAAGCAACTAAACAGTTTGTTAAAAAAAACTCAATAATAAATGGTGTAATAAAAAGGCATCGACATAAGGAAACTTAATGATTGAGACTAACAGAAAGAGAGGTTAACAATTACTAAACATGGTGAAATATGCACATACATTCACAAAATGCTACTAAAAAAAAAAGGAAATAAATAGAAACCCTAACAAATATTTAAATGACTCATATATGAAATTATGCAGTTGGCCACATCTTCAGGCATTCCCTGACCGAGTAGGTATACCGAGGATGTTTGTCAGACAAGTACAAATGTTTGATTGTCTGTGTTCAGACCAACGCCGAAAGGTAAAAATAAATAAATGAAAGACTAAATAATCATGTAATTATTATAGTCGCCTCTGCAATACTCGTAGCAATTTGTAGATCATTTTGTAGTGCTAATGTGTACGCCTTGGATATTATGCAAAGAGCTGGTAATTAGACTGGAGGTGAACGCCCTACTTGCTATTAGCAGTAAAGGTCATTTTTGCTCAACGCCGTGAGAACAGACTCGTTGATAACTATGTAGACTCTTATTAGAATTTCCAGTTGGAATTTCCATAAGAAAAAAAAACATGTTTTCATTTGACATTATGATAACCTTTTTAATTCAAATAAATGCTGTAGCGTGTGTTATAGTCTTAGGTAAACGTATGTCATTAACAGTAAGAACAAATGCGAAATCATAAGGCTTGAGCCTGTAATTTCTGTTTTTACAATTGAGCCCGCGCTGGCACCCAGTAAAGTAAATGTTTAATGAGGAGACACGTGTACAGATTCCCATCGTAACAATCGCTGTTGTTGTCAATCCTAACCAATACATATCCTAATGCCTGCACCAGAACTAATTTCCGATAAACTCGCACACAAACGAACATAATACGTAGTAACGTTTCAGTGCAAATTACTTGCTCGACGCTGTGTGTGTACGAGCGTGAGAAAACTACGACGGAAATAATGACGCATGTGTGCACCAATACAAATGCAATTCCCGTGTTTGTACAAGGCGTTCACCCACACAAGCGCTGCACTCACACAGTTAAACATCCCGCATCAGACTGGTCTCCTACAATAGTTACAAAGTCCGTCATAATGAAGACGCGCGCTTTTCAATCCATTAATGAGGCTCCCACAATGTTACAGACATATATATTAGATTATAATACGTATGAATGTATGTTTTTGTCAATAGCCAATTTATGAGCAGTAAACTGCATGATCACCGGCTAATCCGACTCGTTTGTTTAAGGAGAAAGTCAATCAATAACGAGTTAAATAGTCGCGATGACGTCACAATTCAATGGCGGTGAAATTGAGAATGTTAGGTAGCTGATGCGAGTGCAATTACAGACCCACCTCCACAGCTATAAATCGTATAATTAGCGAACAACATGCTGAGTCAATCAGCATTCTCATTACTGGTGGACGCGAAATGGGAATTCGTGAGACACGGATCGCTTTCGAATAAGAATTTACTGGCTGGAAACAGTGACACTCACGAGCCACTTATTGCGCGATGCGGCAGAAGCGTAAGCCACTGACGAGACTAACTAACGACTCATGAAACGTCAAAACATGTCGCTTGAGGTGAAATAACAAGTGACAAAGACGCAGAATGATTGCGCAACAGTAGAGCGCATGGCGCGAACCGTTCGCGAACGAGGAGAGCAAAGCAAACAGGCGTCGCAGGCGCAGCGAGGATGAGCGGTAACGAGAGCCGCGGCAGACTGCGTCCATATTAATAATCGACGGTTATTACGCGGGCCCTCATTAAGTCGTCCGCCGCTCGCCCCACGAAACCGCAGAACACTGCTAAATAATTACCCTCAGCCAGCTTTCCTCACGAAAACATCGCAAAAGCGCATTAAACAACATCTACTAAGTCGGCGCGAGGAATTACAATAAATAAGGTATTAAGCCGGCGTTGTCAGGCACCGAACTGAAAATGTCGAAAAGCGATTAATGGAAATAAAATTGAGCGAAGTCTGAGGGAACGATTTACTTAATACATTGATAATAAGTGGAGGGAATGTATGTAAAATGTTGTACGTAATGGAGGTAGTCTCGTTAGACGTGGGAACGGCGACGGAGGAGCGGGCTTTGCTACTACATGGTAAGGATCGCGATGTCTACCGTTAGGGTTTAACTTTAAACCTTCATTAATGGTAATGGAGCTGAACTTGGACGCTGGGAATGGCTCTTTTTGCCAGCGCCCGCGCCGGGCAAGGCGTTACGGTAATAGCCGTGTTCGACACGGGGCGACCACGGCTCGGATGAGCACGATACAACTGCAAATCTTATAAGATTCCTGAGGTATTTCCTGCTTCAATATCTATGAGATACTAATCCAATAAGATTGCTCTGCTGTTGCATTACTGTATACAATGACAATGAGGTTAATTTAATTTACATATTTCTTTTTCGATTTGAAAGCTTATTTAAAAAAATTGGTACAGTAGAATTGAGAACCTTTTTTTGAAGTCAGACAAAAATAAAATAAAATGGAACATTGGGGACCGTACTCGTTAATCTCTCAATGATTTGGTAATTACCTACTAAGTATAATTAAACTTTCGTAAACTTTTGAATTCGCAGTGAAAGCCGCAATTAAAACGTCTGTCATTTCACACGATAATGAAGTGACAGTGCGAATTTATAAACCACGTATTACGTGTTACAAAGCATTCTTGTGACGTGAAACGAGAATCTCACTTGTTGATTAACGAACGACGGTTTTACTTTCCCATTAATTTGTGTTTTAATTAACCCCAAAACAAGAGGCTTTATAATCATCGGCCTAATTAAGCACGACGAGGTTAAACGCTTTTACCGAGAGATTGCGCTCATGTGTAAAACAAAATTAAATGAGATTACTTGTTTGTTTTTTGAGCTAATTATGAAATTACTTAAAGCAAGATTTTTATACAGTCTTTATCCAACATTATGTAACATGGCAAACCTCCATGCTGCATAACAGGCCGCTCACAAAAAGAATAAATTCAAAATTCAAAATTGCCGATAGGCTTTTGTTTTTTCTCGCATACAAATATTGATTTGGCTAGGCGAAAGCCGCTTTTTGGTCATTATTTTATCTTAAATTGTTTAAATAAACAATATTTCTGTTTACTTTGTGCTTAAAAAGGGCTGCCACTTATGCAGGTACTGTAATATATTATTGTAAATAGCATAATTTCCTTTTCTCTTTATAAATATTTTGTAAAACCTAATCCAAGTCTCGTTTAGTTTAACGTTCACTGGCCTAGGCTTTTAAACGAGACTTGGATCGGTAGTGCAACAAACTGGTGACACGGATCGTTGTTTCCAGCCCTTCCTTTCCCGCTTCGCTTCCTTTTATTGCCGTATTCCGTCTTCCGTCGCCCTACTGCCTCGGAACAGACCGGCGCTGAATACTGAAGCCTGAGGGAGCTCCGAGGCGGCACGAATCCTCTGCCTTGTCAACCATCCTTTCTCGAAACCTGACCCATCCTAAGGCCAGTTGTGTTTATATTTTTAATTAATACCTAAGAGCAGTACTGATTTTGATAACTTTTTGTATATATCACTTTACATTGTATTATAGTCTTTTAAAACCCACTCCCTGTTTCATTTTATTTCTGTCTACCACCTAGGTGGTAGACAGAAATAAAATGAAACAGGGAGTGGGTTTTAAAAGACTATAATACAATGTAAAGTGATATATACAAAAAGTTATCAAAATCAGTACTGCTCTTAGGTATTAATTAAAAATATAAACACAACTGGCCTTAGGATGGGTCAGGTTTCGAGAAAGGATGGTTGACAAGGCAGAGGATTCGTGCCGCCTCGGAGCTCCCTCAGGCTTCAGTATTCAGCGCCGGTCTGTTCCGAGGCAGTAGGGCGACGGAAGACGGAATACGGCAATAAAAGGAAGCGAAGCGGGAAAGGAAGGGCTGGAAACAACGATCCGTGTCACCAGTTTGTTGCACTACCGATCCAAGTCTCGTTTAAAAGCCTAGGCCAGTGAACGTTAAACTAAACGAGACTTGGATTAGGTTTTACAAAATATTTATAAAGAGAAAAGGAAATTATGCTATTTACAATAATATATTACAGTACCTGCATAAGTGGCAGCCCTTTTTAAGCACAAAGTAAACAGAAATATTGTTTATTTAAACAATTTAAGATAAAATAATGACCAAAAAGCGGCTTTCGCCTAGCCAAATCAATATTTGTATGCGAGAAAAAACAAAAGCCTATCGGCAATTTTGAATTTTGAATTTATTCTTTTTGTGAGCGGCCTGTTATGCAGCATGGAGGTTTGCCATGTTACAATTACATCAGCAACTTAGGGGTTAAAGACAATTCCGTCATTGATGCCTGTACCAGGCGAGCAACAAAGCAGCGGTGGTGGAAGTGGCATCGCGTGGGCAGGTATCCTGGCGCCACTCCGCCGAACTACTCTTAGGAACCGTCAATTTGCGCCTGTAATTATTGCGGACCCTTCGATACTTATTTCTATTTTTTCTTCGCTTAATTGTTGCAACAGATGACTTTTTTGTCGAACGACCTCAAAGAGAGCGGAAAGGCATCAAACGGAGCGTCGAATTTGGAAATAATTATACATAAATAGTCCCTTGAGCGGCCGATTAAGACAATTTCCGAGGCAAATTGCCGCAGACGAGCATAATAGCACACGCGCTGCTCCGTCATAAATAAATCTGGATTACGTTTCGTACGAGATTAAGATTGATTCGATCCCGATGCTTTCTGCTATTAATACCTACGAGGGATAATGCCTCGGTCGTGTTAAAACTCCAAATAATTATGCCGAGTTTTGAGCCGGCTCCAGAAGATAATTACAATCGACAAATTGCTGGCCGTCATTAAGATGATAACGGGTGGATGGTATCGGTCGGTCTCTCAATAATTAATGATCGATACATGTGAAATAATTAATTAGCGGCCGAGGTCGATCGGGATCCAGGCACCTCGGGGCTCGCCACAAAAAACAATGACGTGCGGTTTCGGCTGCGCCGGCGCCGCTGCCGCCGCGGCGACATCCGCCGCTGGACGACTATAATTTGAGACCTCGAATTAGTTTTAATTTTATTTCTCAGCGACGAGCGTGACGCCATCTTAACGTTCCCGAGAAATGTGTCATTAATGTTAATTTGAATGATTGTTATATTTTTCGTGGTTATGATTTGGATTTGGGTTCCGGGGTGAGCAAACACGGCTAATGGTTGCGAGGTGAGGTTCCAATGTGCGGGACCACAGACTTTCTCGCGGCAGAGTGTTGTCGCCCGATAATTACTAGTGTCGAGGAATCGTAATGTCGGAACAATTACCGGTGAGGGCATTAAGCGGCAGAGCTTCATCGTGTCGCGTAATGTGCTGACTCCGTAATGGTCTCGGCTTACGGAGAGGGGAGGTCACTGGAAAATTAGTTCACTTTAACTATTATTTAATGTCGTTTTATAATGGGAGTGTGGAAAGAGTTTCAATAAATTGTGGGAACTTAACCATCATTGTTAAGATTTGAATGTAAGAAAGTTTTAGGTACTTAACGGCTGTCTATTATTGAGATGCGTCGGCGTTCACTTGGAATCGTAATCACTTTTTGCTATAAAATAAACATTTTCTGCTCGATTGCCTTAGCACGCTGCAGTCATTGCTTCGTATTGGTTATAAAGAACGTCTATAAAATCAATAAGTTCATTTCTCACGCCAGCTAAATCAGTGAGAGGTCTAACTGGTCGATGCGTGTGCGCAATTAAAACGAAACCAACAATCATCCGCCATGTTTGTACACGGCCGATGTTAATAGCTCCGAGTAATTACATACCAGTATCATGCCATCGTTGCTTCTCGGAAGGCTGATCAAATTAATAGAACCTTTTTTCATGTTGAACGCTTTACCTATTGAGATTGTCAAAACGTTTGAGTCTAGAGTCAAGGATTTGAAGTCATTATTAAATTTCTGATTCTTCTAGGGTTATATTTAAAAAAAAAACTACTCGTAAATACTGAAATTTCTGTACCTAACTGAGCACCTACACTCGAACTTCAAATTAATAGTGATTTGAACTATACCTGTTTGAACCCGCATTTTTTTCTGACACTCATGAAAAACGTTTAGAATACAAATATTTACAATCCTCTTACGAAATTCCTTGCTATGAGAAGGATTGAAATATGAGATACATTCTGATCTAATAGAAAAAGTTACAACCCAGAGCCTAAAGTAAAAGCGAAATAACGTTAGCAATAATAACGCACGACACCGTCACAACGACGACTCGAGAATTTCATATCACCACATTTACATGTATTCCTTCCGCGGAACTAGCGGGCCCGACCTCCCCGTCGTTATATCCGGGGAAAGAATATCTAAATTCAATTACAAAAAGGCTTCTTCGCGAGGTGTGCTGCTGCACCCGCGCCTCCTCCAAAAGGGTGTATAACAACTCAATTTCTCCACGTTATTAAGATGGCGGGGTGCGCGGGTTGCGTGGGGTGGCTTGGAACACAAAAAGAATGCTAATTTAAAACTCTTATTGCCGTGTTTGTATGCGCGCGCGCTTTATGTATCATTCGCGTAACAAAAGGCGGAGAGAGCCGCCGCCCGAGCGCGTAATTTCAATCTAATATTCAATTTGAGAAGTATCGCGAGCTCGAGCCACCATCTTTTATTTATTTACTCGACTCCAACCGTTTTCCAGGGATTTCTTCTTTAAATTCTCAGGGTTGTCAATGTTTGCGACGAACGCCTTCGAAATTGCTTTTATAAATCTCCTTAAGCGTCCACTTTTAATTTATACCCTTTGTGGCAATCAATTGAGGCTGTATCGATGGAGATTAGACGCGATCCTGGGATCTGGTCGCTGATAATTGCTTCATTCGCACGGGCGCGGGGAAAATAAATTTCACTGGTCACAATAGGTGCTTTCCTGAGACCATTCGCCACTAAACGGGGGGCGATAGACGGGTAATGCCCAGATCGTGATATATTAGCCGAGGAGTTAATGCTGACCCATTACCATACCACACCTAGTGAGCACTCACCTAACGGGCCGCTTATGCTATAATGCGCCATTTGTAAACTATACTTTCTAGTCAAATCATTGGTATCGTTTAAAATAGATCGTGAATTCGAAGACAAAACAAATCTGTTGCGAGCACGACATCCACAGATGAACCTTTACAATACCGAGTCAAGGTGAGTATATAGTCTAGATACGTCGAGGAGATTGTCGTGTGCGAGTAACCTCATAAAAACATTGTTTTATTGTATATCCGGTGGCAATATAAAATGCAAGAGTTGAAATAAAACGACATGATGCGGGCTCTATCGATGCACCACCATGCACTGACTTGCAGTCTTGTTTGTCAATACCCGATACGTAAGTTACCTAAGGCAGCTATGACCTACTTCCGAGCCCGTGTACTTTGGTTTGCGAAACCTTCAAAATCACGCGACAATGTACTGCCATCACTAATGAATTGCCATCCACTTACGGATTCTTTGTTTAAAACACAGTCTATTTAAATGGCGTCATTATTATAATTATAGTAACATAACAATCGACTATTGTAGCAGTACTCGATCGCCTAGTTGCTGCTAAGTATGATTCTTAACCTCTTACTGTGTGCAGAAAGCGTGTGCGGGCGTTTCCTGATAATTTGCCCGAGTCGCGCCTGCCCCGGCGCAGCTCACCGGAACCCCTTCTCCATGTTTCTGCTTTAAATTATTTACTTAGCAACGAAACGAGGGGAAGCTTCCTTAGCGATTTAGTGCACGTTTGCAGATATTTTTTACACACGATACCTGTTTTCAGAGCTCATTAAGCAATTTTGTTTCAAAACAAAAAAGCGAGGTGTGCCGGCTCAGAACTGGAACACAATAAAAAGGGATCAGGGCAAAATTGACATTGTCGCATGATAAATGATCAGATTTAAATTTAGAAACCAAAAGCTGAGGCTGCAGCGCACCTCGGGAACGCGACGAGGCCGTTTATAATTATAATTAATATTCTCACCGTATTAAGGTGGTCGACGGGAAAAAAACGAGATTCGACGCGAGAATTAATAACAAACAAATGGGCTACCTGCGATGTTTTTTGTGCGCCCCTGCAGGTAGAGTCGTGATGATGAAAGGAACTCATATGCGTCTGTCTTAGATTTTAAACAATAATGTCTGATTTTGACACGGTTGCACCTTTTTATGGCCAACATCAAGTTCATTCACTGGAACTAGTTTCGGTAAACAAGACAAAAAATGATGCATCGGAAACTTCTGTTCACTACTGGAAGATGAACGATTAGGGACGCGCGGAGCACGGGGATGCGTGAATGCGGATCTAACTGTGCCCGCGCAAGCGTCGCCTACCTGGTGACAATCACAGATCGAACACAAACAAGCACAGTTCTGCCTACGCCGCTCTCAAGTTACTTGCCGCTGCGACTTATTAAAAAAGGAAACAAAAAGTAAAGCTGCATTGGAAACAAGAAACCAGCGATTCGAAATCCGGGACAAAAGAGAGGAACTCTCTAAACGTGATACCATAATGACAAAACAGAAATATGATTTCGATTAAACGGTGCGACAGGAACGGCTTGATTGGGCGCTCGCGTGGGTGCGAGGAGGACAGTGCACTGGTTAATAATAAAAATATTTTATTTGTATAGCGGGGTAAAACACCCCCGCTGCGGGCTGTTTGGTCGGGCCGGCATCCATCATCATTATATTAACCGATTTAACACTTTTGAGCGGATTCTTTTGCCGGTAGGAGGTACGCGGGGACAAATGTGCAGGCTGATAATGGAGCTGCGGTATTCAACGCTGCACCGGCTGCAATCTAGTTCATTTATAGCCGCTCTGGCAAGTCTGAATTCGATGATGCAGCTATTCGTCAACCCGCTAGCGGTAACTCGGTCTAGGTTCAGACTCCTTTTTAGGCCACAGATTCCGACTAGTCTGTACAACTCCCTCTTTGGTCAATGAGCAAGAATTAGTGATCACAAGAGAGCGACCCGCGTTGAATTAGGCTGTATATTTTCATTAATAATGCAACTCTATCTAATTAAGTCATATAAACCGAATTCAGTTCACTCTATCTTCGCAAGTTAGTTCAAGTTTGTACATAAATTTGTACATTTCGATATTAAATCTTTACAAATAGCTTCTCGAAACCCGTTCAAGTAGTGAAGTCTGACAAAAAAGTTAAGTTCTACTTTTGGTGGGCAATCCGCCGGTGGTTTTAGCACAAACGTATAAGGACAGCCTTCGGCATTATTTGATTGTATAATTGAAAATGTTTTTACGTCAATTATTTCCAGTATAACATTAATTGACGTTTAACATGTTCATGCGATTATAAATATTGAACAGTCTGGCTCGACTGGGACCGCACCATTCAAATATATGACGAATTACAGTGATCAGTCCATTGAGGTAATACAATTAAATGAAATGATGCATGTCGATATTAAAGTAGGTATTGATATGCAAAGTTGTCCATTACCGATGCGGGCGGTGGCCGCCCGGCCCGTGCCCCATTTCATTTGTTCAGTTTTATTTAGAAATGTAACTGATAATGACCCTGGGCGTACTTCACTGAACTGCGTTTGTCACTGTGAAAATAACATACGATATAGATATGTATGCGTCGGCAAGATTGTTGCAATCAGGTGAAGGCACGGCGAGAAGGGCACGTATGCGGCTGCGCATGTTGCGGCCTAACCCAATAATTAGAGGCAGTGATTAGATCCCGCGATAAGCCTCATTCCGCTAATTACTCCCTAAAGCTAAACGAACGGCCAGCTTCGGTTTTTGCCATCGACATAATTTAATAAGCATATTAACCAGGCCGATTATATAGATAGCGCTCGGCCTCGAGCGATTCTGGCTAGTTCCTCCGCAAGGTTCCCTCGCAACCGGCGCTTTTCACTTGCTCCGTAACGGCAGACGCCGAGCCATCGACGGGCGAGGTCAGGGAGGAATGACCACAACACAGCGCGTCCAATGAAAGCCAGGACATGTTCTCACTCAAATCACAGTTGTTCAGAATTCATTCCCATTACAATCAATTTAAACGCCAGTAACACAGCCGAGAACGGCCGCGCGCGTCATCGCGTGTGCCGCGCTAACTCAATAAGGGGGATAGTTAGTGTTTGCTTATTGATCACATCTAATCAAGACAGATCAAGTATAACAACATACTTACAAATTACAATTTCACGCCACGAACACGGCTCTCAGATATTATCGTTCAAAAGAATGCACGTTTTATGTATATCGGTAATAGAGCCGTCCCGGCCGAGCAGCGATCTGACCTCGCGACGAATGACTCCCATTAGCGTCTTATAGGTTTAATTAGGGGTTCCGCGGCTCGCCCACGTCAACGCATCCGTGTGTGGGCAATCGAATTAGAGCTGCAGACAATGGCGGCGACCGAACACCCTACGTCAAAACGTTTTCTCGCAATCTCGGATCGCAGGATTAAGGGAGTCCCGTCTCGCACGTTTTATCTCCGATTGTCCGCATTAAACGCACACTTTACGCCGAGTGCCCCTCGAGAGGAAATTGAAAGCGATCGCTTTCCCTGCTATCTTATCTGTAGTGTTGGACTAATTAATCGATGTACCGCGATGAGGTCGTCGTTAGAGGTAAATAATGCTCGCATTGAGGCGGAGGAGGTGATTTATCGGTGTGAATAGACAAAAGTGTCGCGGGCGGAGCGGGCGATACAATGCGCTGGAATGTCGTCGCGGGCCGGTCGCGCGCTCGTGCCTGGCCCATGCGGATTATTAATAACCGAACCGTCCTGCTCGCCCCGAGCGCTCGCCGCTCCCTCCACCTGTGCCATGAGCCATAAGCACCACAGCCCTTTAATTTATTCACGGTACCTTTTAATGACCGTATTGATGCGCGCACCACGATCGGCTAATACTAGTGTTTGCGAATTTGATTTAAGATCGATCACTCTTTTGGTAAAATTCGTAAATTATTACGAACCAGACTCCCTCGTCTTTCACCCCAGGGCCTCGTCCCTGCGTAACAATGCATCACAATGGAGTCGCCGCGGATTATAACTAATTCCCCAAATTGTGTGGGTTCATATTTGCGGGCAACAATAAGACAAAATAGTGATAATGTCACATGTGCGTATAGTTTGTCGCGTTTGGAACTAATTGGGAGATTTCATAATGTTGCGATTATTGAATGCAACATCTGCCCGCATGCGAGAGGTACTTTTATACAGAAGTTATTTGAAACAAACGGATTGCTTAAAATATTGAACTCAATGAAGAGTACTTTGAATGACGTAAAAAAGAAGACTAGGTAACATTTTGTAACAAAAACAAGGAAAGTGGAAAGGGCAAAGTGCTGTTTAAGGCGTGTCGAACTGAAAATGCGGTATGAAATTACGAATCACGTTTTGTTGATACCGATGTTAGTAAATGAGAACACTTTTTGTGGCTCGCAGTTGGTACGTAGCGTCGCCAGCCCTTCGCGTCACGTCTCAGATAGCTCACCACATCAAAAATGAGACGCTTCGAAGAAAAAACCTGCCGTTTACCACGCAGCAAGCGTCGGTAAGTACTTCATTACAAATCATTACTATTAAATTTCCATTTAGAAAAAGTCGCGTCGTACTGTTTGAAATTTACACTTTGCTACATTAACTATTTTTGCTCCATTTATTTCGGAAGCCCTGAATGTGTTCACCTCACGACTCGTTTTTTGCGCGTTTCCATCGTCCACTTCTTACGTAGTGCGGTGTCGTGAGTGGCTCGATTCGTTACCGAAACTATAATTAGCTTTACCGTTATTGGATATTTTACATTTTCAATGGGTGGGCTTGTTGATTGCTGTCTCGACGACGAAAAGCGTGACAAGTCATTTGTTTATTTTCTAAACTACAGATTGACGAGACGCCATTAAACGTTTTACGGTCTAATTTTATATCAAAGTAGTTTCCATTAATGCTTCCAGTCGTGGCATGATGGATCTATCAGGCGCGCCTCGAACAGATCGTCATTCGGTGGAATGCGCACCTAAAATAAGAGATTGCGTCGTTTAATTAACACGTCCAATGCTAATTGTTGGCCGCCCCGCGACAGAAACTGGTCGTTTCGTGTAACACTTATTAGGCATGGAAGCGCGCCTTTCCTTCAAAATTTAATTATCGACATTAGAGCTGACACCAAAAACGGCGCGACAAGAAATTAGTCGGCTCCGTGAACAAGAAATTGTTTGCAAAACTGTTCACCGGCCGATTCCGTTTCGATTTGTAGAAAGTCGATAATTGTCTATGACGCCCGATGCCTCGAAGAAAAGAGACAGTCAATTATTCATACCATAATAATTGATTGGATTTTAAATTTAATGACTTGTTCGAACGTTCGTTGACAATAGTAGACGCGGGGTCGCTAAATGGATGGCATTATGTCCATGCATGGCGACGTCAAATATGAAGAATGATCTCCCACATTTGTCCTGGACGTCCCGGCTTCATTCAGCGGCGGGACAAAGCCCTATACTGTTACATTAGATTTGATATTCAATCATTCATCATTATGATTTTGTTAGGTTTCCATACTTTCGAGGTAAAAAAATGCTTTAGCTCAACCGTTAGACATATAAATACAAACATATTAGGTACATACGTTTCGCCTGTATGGGGTAGGCAAATTCCCAAATGGGGTAGGCAAAGCACACGAGACTTTGCATAGACAAAACCAAAACTTTTAAGGTTTATAAAACTAGACAACGCCGTGCAGAACAAAGCGACTTATTTGTGATACGCTCAGTTTGAACTGCATGATGAAACCGTTAAAAGCTAAAAAATAAATTAGCGTGTGCTTGCAAAGACAAATAATATTAAGTCAATTTACAAGTCGGCCGGCAACAACGTAAAGACTACTAAATTATGGTACCTACAACTATTTGAAAATGTTTCAATCGTGATTGTTGCGTTAACACTGCGCCCGCGCCGGCCAATGGGAGCGCCCTCAGACTGCTCATCCTCGTGAAACGGCTTACCGCCGTAAACAGACCTCGCACCTTCAAACCTTCGCTTAAGAGCATTAAAGTTCACAATGCTGCACCACCTGAATAATGGGACGATTGCAAGTTAATAAGTCTAGCTCTTGCAGGTGTCCGCCAAATGGAAAACTACTAATTAAAGTACATAGTTAACTTCAGCGACATTAATGGAAATGCGGAGGTACATGCGCGGTCGTAAGAAGTTTAATTAATCCGTCTGCTGACGCAACGACGGTTCGTTTTCTTTCTATTAGTGGCCGAAAGCGATTTGTTCAATTGATTCGCTGTGTGGCAATAAACGGCTCCAGTCTCACTGTTTGTGCTAAGAATTTGTGAAGTTAACGTTTCTAAAGATCAAAGCGCGAATGATTAGCGGATCACTTGTGGATATTGTTGTTACATAAGTGGATACTAATAGTACCTCATAGATATGTAATTGTGATCTGCGTTTTAGCACTTCGTTACCGTCAAGGATCCAACATGGCGGGTTATCACAAATACTGTTTTACGTTCTGTAACAATGAGAACGCCGGCTACGGTTATTATGTGGATGCATTAATGCGTAATTGTACAAAATTATTGTAATAAAGTTTCGAAGCTGACGCCATTACAATCGGTCCGAATGAGACAATGTGTCCCTAATGAATGTCGGGGCAACTAAAAGAAATTATTTACGCCACACACTGCGACGCTGCTACAAATACGGACAGACATAAAGAAGATGTAGAAATCTGGGTAATGATGTAAAGTGAATGGACAACAGCAGGTAATTACTGTGTGCTCCAGTGGAGATGCCTTGGTGCGTATCGTCACACTAATTGTCGAGCCCCATGTCTGTTCTAATGCGAATCATATCTATGTACCTACTTGGAAAAAATGGGCGTCCAAGTTTCGTGTGGAGACTTTTGGATCGAGTTCGGACCGAAGGCCGGGCTTGCTATTCACATTAAACAAAATATGTTGTGACACAATAGATCCAGTTTACTAAAGCTTCTATTAGCTCTATTCCAATAAAGAAGACGACATTTCGAAGACATTAAAATTCTCTGGATCGTATAATTACAGATGACACATTTTAACATTAAGGCACCCACGCACGCTCTATGTTGTGGCTTTAAACTCGTATAATTTGTGTTAAAGCCGTAATATATGAGACGTTAGGAGTCCCTCGCACTCGGCGTTCCGTGCATTCGATCGTTAATAAAATTATCAAAATCTAAACAGGTTTTATGAGTATCGCTCGTGCGTTAGAAAGAGTCCATGTTTCTGTTGGACTTATGAATGGAAATGGTCTTTGGGAATCCCAAATATTTCAAGAGGCCGTAAATAATACCGCCGCGTGATATTTCCGTCGGTCAAATTTATTATTGGAAGTAGAATGGCGCGTCCATACATCGCTACTGGACATTAAAATCCGCACCTAGATAATAAGCGGCTGTTATTTCAATGATTTAATTATAATTTTATTATTTAAGGCGCGGCTAATGGTTAACCGGCGAAGCGTGTTTTCGTCAGTCGCTACTTGACTCAGCCGATACGAAATTTAATTACGTAATTAACTA
This sequence comes from Adoxophyes honmai, assembly GCA_005406045.1. Taxonomy (NCBI): domain Eukaryota; kingdom Metazoa; phylum Arthropoda; class Insecta; order Lepidoptera; family Tortricidae; genus Adoxophyes; species Adoxophyes honmai. Next base: position 241,586 of record BHDV01008089.1, on the reverse strand, counting down.
AGCGAGATGAAACGAATTAACGGATCGTGTGGAGGCAGATTTGTGCAATTTGTCTGACGCGCGGGGTTTTTTGTCGACTTCTGTTGATCTCGGTTGAACGCTGCTCGCGATCCAGCCTCGTAGACGCTTGGGTTCTGTATAGATCATAGTAGGTACCTACTACATACAGAAGGTCCACTCCCGAACATGTTCAACCGTAAAAATATTGCTCTCTCTTTCTACCGTTACCTGCTTGCCGTAGATCTTTCGCGAGGCCTCACCGGTGGAGCGTACCTTAGTGCGGAGTGGACCTCCCCTGCTTATGGTGTCCTGGTAGCTATAGTCTGTGCCCACTGTAATTATTCCAAGCACACGTGGAGAAGCTTTATGGCCGCGCATGTGCTGCCTTATAACACAGTACACCTTTTTGTTTTATGGGTTAACGACTTGTCTATTAATAGTTCCCGAAACAGCCGGTGCAGGTATGCGAGGAAGCTTATAAGATTATAATCAGTAATGCATAAATTATTGCTTTAGGTACGGATAGATGAGTTATTGATTTGACTCGGTTAAAACAATTAGCGAGTGTTCGTGAGCGAATGGATGTTAAATATAAGCTCGTCCGTTTTAAAGATTAGAAAAACGAGCTAACTTATTTCGTTTTATTGAATACGTGTGAGCTAATATTTATCAAACGCCTTGGTCAAATATGAAGATTTTAAGGTTATTATAAAATACTGACCAAATGATTAATTGCAATTTTCACAAAAACGTTTGCAATAAATACACCATAAATAAAACAAACTTATTCGACACGTACTCAACATACCTACTATGTAGATTATGCTATGGATTCTGTGATATAAATTTGCATAATCGTAAAGATGTTATTTATCGCAAACACAAAAACCATCGGTGTCACCCGAGTATCATCTCTAGACAATGGCTCCGATCTGGACGTAAAACCGGTGGCAAGAATAACAAAGAATCTATAAGCTTCAACAGCCTTGACAAAGATTACTTGCTTCATCGGTGAACTGGTTCTAAATATCAGTATCGACGAACCTGTAGACATTGACAAGATAAAAAGCAAAGTTGACGAAGAAAGCAATAAAAATGTTGAAGTCGAAGTCAATCGAACACCTGAATAAGTAGTTCCATCCATCCGTCTAACTTAAGATCAGAGTTAAGAATAACTTAGAGAATCGAAAAATGAGGTTGCCGCGGCGATAATGAGAGCTATGCCGGTTGTGTAAAACCGGTAGGAAGGTCCATCTCGAGTCATTACTTGCACATTCTGTTTATTAACGATGTGGTAATACAGATTTCAATCAAAACTGCTGTTGATTAATTTTCTACTTGATTACGGTAGCTGTCTCTTCTATTTAGTTTATTTTTCATAGTGTGTTTGTATGTTTCATTCGCTCTCGCGTTTCCCTTTATACTTTTCCGGGTACTTTTGTCAAATAAGTACATAATTTGATTGCTTTTAGGCACAAATCATAATTGAAACACGATGTTGTGATTCAATATAGATTTAAATAAATTCGTATATATCGCAATAACAATCATGATGTTGATTTAGATCATCCATTAGATGTTTGAAAATGACGGCATTAGAGCGGCCCGGCCGGAGTCCGCGTCAGCGTGAGGGACATGACATATTATAATGTTACACTAAATTTCAAGTCACATCATTGTTATCTCCACAATGGTTATTTGTTGGAATTAATCGGCCGGTTTATTTCCACCCATCTAATTAATAAACATCCTATTACAAAGCCTTGAACTTTTGGTTACTAAGAAGTGGACAATAGAGCTCGTTATAAATATCTTTACTTAGTCAAATAGTCGAGCAACAATCAAGCCGGTGGACAGACGCGCGTATCTAAGTAATTAATCGTGCCTTATGATTGATTAAACACATTAAACCCGAGCACGATTCCCATTTAAATATTAAATCTATTAGGCAAGTGACATAATTCTAACTACAGTTTTAATCTGAATTATTGCATGAAGCGTTTGACATTTTTAGGTTTGGAAACAATATGGGTGGCTCATGCATAATGGATGGCAGTCAAAGTTAATGGAAAAGTTATTGGGAATTTATGTTAAGGCAATAAATAGCATAATTGCTCGTTACTGATAAACCTGGAGATATAATGTTAATAGGCCCAAAGAGAAAGAAGTCCTAAATCACAATTGCAAATTCCACAATAATAACGTAAGGCACTAAATGAGCAAGCTAAGAGACTAGTTTAATGAATGTCCACTCGACAATATTTGTTAAGGTAACAAGGTAAACGAGGATATTTATCGACATGAGGTTGTCGAGTGGGCAACCCTTTACGTGCTTACACCCGTACACCAGCGGCGCTCGGCAAACAAGCGCTAGTGATGCGTAACGCAAACTCCGATGTCGATATTTACACGAACACGGCAAACACTGACACTCGATATTTGTCCAACTCGCGAGCAAATGGCGTGAGGCGCTCGGAAGTTGTTTGCTGTTGTAAGATTCACATGACCGCTACTGTAATTAACGGAATGAACTAACACACAACATAGAAAACTCAATATGGAACCATTTTAGTTTAAATATTTTATTAGAGCGTGGCAAGTCAAATAGGTTACTTATTAGTAAAATCTCGGCCACAGATTTGTGATTGTAATATCGACTATTTACGATGGGTAACTTTTTAATACTCGGTAATAATTAGGTAGGTACACATTCAAATGTTGGAATTATGTGCGTCGGCCATAACAAGTAAAACTTGACCGGAGTTATAAAATAAAAGGAGAGGAAAAAAGATACGTAAAGCCATAACTTCATTTTGAATTCTGTTCAGTGTGTTCCCGTATCACTGTGAATGCGCTCAGCAGGGGGCGCCATCGTTCTCACCTCGAGACGCGAGTGGTAGCCGGTCTTTAATAAGTATCGATAAAATATGTCGATAAAATATGAATATGTATAAATATTTTCGATACTACCTAATTTCGATTAACTACGCGACCAGAATTTTTGATCCACTAACGCTGTTCGTGTTAGAATTAGAAACGAATATCCAACTGATAATCGATTGACATTCATCGGTAATCGTTCGTCCGTTTGATAAACTGAGATTCCATACGTCGCTGTGAACACATTTTTTCTTTCTCTTTTTAAATGTGTTTGAATTTAGAATATTCGAATCGTAATTTATAATGTTAGGAACGGATTTCGAATCTTATAGGATTCATTGTTGATTAGCAGCAATTCTTGTTTGTGAAACACTTCAAAACTCTGATACAGTCGAATCATTATTTATTGAAGTTTAAGAAAAAATAATAAATATCTTCTTTTATACATTTCCAGTAACTACGGAGATTTTTAATTAATATTGTCATAAATCTGCCCTCGTCCCATTATGAAGGTAAGTTATCATTGGTACGAGCTATTCATGTGTAAATCGCTATAAATCTGCGTTCAATGTAATCTCAGGCAGTTAAAAAATAAAATAAAATTTTGGGAGCCCAGAACAGGTTTACGATTTCAATTTGTAACTCGAATTGTTCGTTATTCGATTAATAGTCGGCTAAGTGTCGCCGGGACAGCACTAATTAATCTCCTGACCGTGTTTCACATTAATTAAGAAACTAACACCGTGACTGCTTCGCGATATTGATTCCACTCTTAATTAAGATAAGGTTCCATTTCGTTTACATTTCAAATTAAAATCTGACTGTAAGTGTGCTGTCTACATAGTGCGTTATCGTTGAGACTAAGTGTGACAGTGTGAGGTCTGCCTCATTCATTTGGGCATAAAAATACTTTTTTTTTCCGGTCGTGAGAGTCAGTACTGGAAATGCCATCTCGCAACAATAACTATGGAAACGACCGTAATTAATATAAAGAGTAGTTTACACGATATAATCTGCGCCTGAGCTGTGCCTTCCGTGAGACACGAAATTATATTTTTAACCGACTTCAAAAAAGGAGGTATTCAATTCGGCTGTATTTTTTTTTTTTTTATTTTTTTTTATGTATGTTACCTCAGAACTTCTAAACGGGTGGACCGATTTCGATGGTTCTTTTTGTGTTCGACAGCAAATGGCTTCCCATTGGTCCCATTTTAATTTCATCAAAATCTAACTAGTAGTTTTTGAATTATCCTTAAAATAAAAAAAAAATGTATGGGCATTCGGGAATTTTAGTCCGAACTTACATTTGTACATACTTACATACCTACATACAGTCACGCCTGTATTCTTAAATGGGGTAGGCAGAGCACACAAAACGCTACATAGACAAAACTACGTCTATGTCACGCTTCGTGGCCACTTCTAGCACATTTTTTGTAGGTTTTGAGTTAGCAGGTATGATAGTGACAGGTTGCTAGCCTCATAGCCTGTCGCCTAAAATTTACTTTAACCTAGGTCCTTTGTCGCCTCTTGCGATATCCACGGAAGAAATGGAGAGTATTTTTATGTGTATTCGCTGATTACTCGAAGACGCTTGGACCGATTTGGAAAATTCTTTTTTTGTCTGAAAGGGTATAGTTTCCAGGTAGTCCGATTGTCAGCATATTTTGACCTGATGATGGAATATGAGGGAAATCGAGGGCAACCCTCAAATTTTATAGGCACAGGTAATGTTTTTTAGTACAGTTTTCAAAACTACACCAGTATTTACGCTTGGCTGTAAAAAAAATATGATTGAGCTGATGATGAAAGGTCAACTCCTTAATTTTTTGGAGTTAAAGGATAATTTTTTCGATACTGAATGCACCTGCAGACTGAAAATTATAGTTTCAGTAATTAGCAAGGTCTGCTGCTTCTCAAGCGTTGCATTTCTGCTAATGCTCGTTCGTCGTGGGGTTTACTTAACAGTTTAGAGGGTTCTAAATCAGATAGATCCTCCTAAAGCCTTGAATCTGCTGAGAGCTACGTACATATACGTATACCTACTTGACCTTTAGTAAATACGTACATAAACAGAAGTTTCCTTTCAGGATAAAGCTAATTTGAAGTCGGTTTTTTTTTGTTTAAAATTATTTTCAACACCAATTAAATAGTGACGCCTAAATGTGACCGAAACAACATAACTGCCAAGCGGACATTAGTAAATACTGTAAATTGCCGGGCGCATTAGCTGGACGTGGATACGCCGCGCTTTTTGGCTGTGGCACGAGTGGAGAACCAAAGCGAACAAAATCAATCGAGAAAAAAAAACTTCATTAAAAAATGTTTGTGAAATTCAGCAAAAACAAAATAAGATCAACCAGTTGCAACGCTGCCAATCATGACACCATATACAATTATGGTTGTTATTCAATACAAACTCAAAGCTAACATTTAGACATTAAAAAAAAGTGGTCAACTATCAGACTATCGCTTTAATCAGACTGCATTGTAGTGGTCCATCGTGTTTGTTTCAAGACATTGTGTGACTTAATTATTCTTTGAACGCCAAACCAAACTTAACGGAACACTGAATAAGAAAATTTGTATTCTGTCTGAGGTTTGCAATTCGCTGGAGAATTCGGCCAAATACTGTCAAAATGTTTATTTTACATAAAAGCAGTCAAAGTAACAGCCACTTAGCACCCCAAAAATGCAGGAGACGATTATTCACAAACGTTAAAAACCACTCGACTCGCCCAAGAATCCATAATACAATTAAACGGGCGAAATGAATGAAGAAAACATTTTCGTTTTTAAACCTTAATGCTCGGATAATCGTTGCTTAGTGACGGAGAGGGACATGTCCATGTTTTTACGACCGTAATCAAATCGTGATTGTCGCATTCCCAAAAACTTAATTGTGTTGCCAGTGTTGATGATATAAACATAATTATATACGTAACCACATCCGAAAATGTTATTAAAACACACTTAGTTCGAAGCTAGCGGAGCAAATTGAGGAAATATCTGGTGTACTTAAAAAGGGTCAGTTTGTGAGTTGGGAAGTTTCGGGTCGCGCGGATCTGGCGAGGCCTCCTCGGACATCGACTAGGCCTGATTTCGTTGAGTTTGGAACAAAGTGATTTTCTTCTACAACTGTTTTCCTATCACATACTAGAAACAAAAGACAAACACGAATGCTCTCCATTTCGCTGGATGCAGGGCGATTGTTATCGAGCCATTATTTATTTCAACTACATAATACATTATTAATATTTCTTCCCGTGGGTGTCGTAAGAGTCGACTCTGGGAAAGGGTTAGTGTATTGTGGGTGATGGGCTAGCAACCTGTCACCGCAATATCACGTTTAACCATCTGGTTACCCTGAATTTGCTAGACGTGGCACTGGATTTTTGAATCCATGTGCTCTGCCTACCCCTCATGGGAATACAGGCGTGAGTATATGTACAATGTACATAATACACGGTTTCCGTTTGGCTGAAAGTTTCACGCCTGATGAAAAGTCAAGATCAAGACGTGGTCTACAGTACAGACCGCGTCCCTGGAAAATTGACACTCTTACCTATAAAATGTCTAAATTAGCTCAGGGAGTTAGCTCTACTTAGTTGTAAGGATGGTAAGGGAAGAATTACATGATATTTCTGGATAAGTCTACGTTTTAAAGACCACCAACAACATCACCCAATTAACCGGCACCCAACTGAGAGAGCCAAAAGTGGCTGCCCAAAAACAACATGGCGACATAACGACGTATATTCGATGAAAATTAAAATCTACTGGTGTTGCCGTTTGAAACGAACCCTTTCAAACATCAATGTAAACATTGAATGTAAAGTCCTAAGCTAAATCTTCTTTCCTTTGGAAAGTAGTCCCAAAAACGTCATTATACCTTGACAAGTTCTTACGTGACATTCGGTTTTCCACTTCCGTACCCAAAGACATGAGTCCGAAAATATGATCTAATAGACCAAAATCAAATAGAGTGGCAAGTTATTTCCTCTAATTTTGAAGATCTGAATAGATTTTTGTTCAGAACTGGAGACGTAGGTAGTAATCGCCAGATTATACCAGGGAAGACGAGGCGAACCGTTTCGTTAGTAGGACCTTTCCAATCAGTATCCACATTGACGTTCCTTACGTTACTCTTATTGATGCAAGCTTCACACTCGAGAGTAATTTTAAATCTAACGCGCTATAAAATACTTATACCATTAATACAAGCCACACCTGTTCCACCAGCAGCGTTAAAGCGGTATGCTGCAAAGTAATTATTATGCATATCCCCAGCCGGTGCCCCGGGGAACTATTGTTTTAAGAGCATTTTTATTGCTTTTGCCGACTTTGAACAATGGGAGACTGGTGGGTAATTTGGGACGGCCAGGGGACATGCAGAATTATCTTTCGGTTCCACCACAAAGACGTTTTAATAGAGGTTTCTTGGACGTAATTATGCCTCAAAACGTTATCCGCAGGGATGAAGGGATGTAGCCAGCTGGTTTCAGAGGTCTTAAGGTAGGACACAGTTGGTCGAAACTAGAAGCCACGGCTATTTTTAAATAGCATATGTGGAGCAGTACTTAATGTGCCTTATCTTTATATCGTGAATGCTTGGTCTGTTTAATTAGTTATTCTACCACTCCCTATCTTTTACGGCCATAGATATTGAAAGCAAACACATTAAATTTTACACTTGCCGATACGCAATAACGAGGTCCTATATGAAAAAGTAATTAAACCATAAACTAAGATAAAGATAACCGATCAAATAAAAACGCCGACCGCTAATCCACTGATTTACAATTAGTCGTAATTACTTCGTGTTTAATTGCCACCAATTTTAATTATCAATAAAATCGGAAAGTACGGGCTGATTCTATTTATTGGGCGCACGTGATACCTGCATGTGTTTTGTTTTTAAATCAATAAATCAATAAAAAAGGACGTATATTTTACTAGCTGTTTCCCGCGACTCCGACTGTGTCGAGTTATTTATCGCAATCCCATAGAATCTATGCACTTTTACGGGGTAAAAAGTAGCATATGTGTTAATTCTGGGTGTAAGCTTCCTGCATATCAAATTTCATTAAAATTGGTCTTACTATTTGGGCGTAAAGAGGTAACAACACAAACTTTCGCATTTATAATATTAGAGTGATGATTATATTAATCACTGGAATTTGATATATGCACCTCCAGAAGCAAAAGCTGAAACAAGTTTACGTTCATACATAGCAAACGAATATACTTGCTTATTAAGTAAAATATTTCCAAACATTTGAAGTTATAAAAAAAAACTCAGCACTCGGACATAGCTGCCATAAAACCAAATTTTGAATGAAGAGTAGTTTTCAAAAATAATGTAAGTACCTACCCAGTTAAGGGCTTTAATTAAAAGAAAATTTAATTGATTCCTCTCTATTACGATAGTTTGCTAGTTAGCCATAAATATTGTATAGGTAGGTAATTTTCGTAACCCTAAAGGTAAACCTATACATTTTTTGAAAACAATTTTTTATCGATTATTTAAGGAAGTGGACGGCGTAAATGACTTCTGCGTTGCACTAACTGTGCTGCTATTATTTTTAAACTACACACGAAGGTACATAACAGAACCATTTATAACGAGTTCTACAAACATCCACAATACAGAAACAAAACTTAATTAAAGTGACACTGCGCATGCATAATGAAACGAAATAAAATGGCGGCGGGTGCATTTGCAATTTTAACCGCACTTTTTATTTTTATTTAGGTACCTACGTACATAGTTGGGGTAGGTAGGGAGACTATTAAACCACCGTGTGAATAAACATGCCTGCGGTATAATTGTAAGAGAAGTGACATTATTATGAATAATAAATGTGACTTATTACCTTTATTTAATACGTACAAATACAAACTCGTACCTATTAGTACGGCAACGACACTTAACAATAATTTTCTATGGAACGTAGTTCACTATGATACTCGTAACTCGTTCCAAAGAAAAACACTTTTTTATTTAAATTTTGATGTGTTTAAATCGAGTTAAAATTACTCGACATTTGCGTTAATAATTGATTTAATTTATAAAGTGCCAGGTGCCAAGTATTACATTTTTTTAATTGTATAGTGGCACCATGCGGTTAATAATATTTTAATTGGAATGTACTTAAAACAATTATTATTTTATTGCAAGAGATAGACTTGATCCATTATATGAGAAGGCTGGTTTTTGTGCTTTAGACAGATCTATTCCATTTAAATATCTTCGTAACTTTATACATCAGATATCTCTTAGTAAACTTATAACTCGTATTTTTTGTGGATTATAAACAACAAACTTTGTATGATTTGTACAAAAAGAGAAACTATTTTTTAACAGATTTTTTAGGCTTTAGTTTAAAACAGTAGATTTTTTAGGCTCGCAGCTTACTTAACTGTATTTTTAAAAAGATCCTGGGTATTTTTTTTGTCAAAAACAAATCTTAAATAAATAAAAGATGCGTCATTATTACTAATCTAACCATCCCTACCTTCCCGATTTCCGACATTGTCTTGTTAACCATAGCAATGACCGTTTATCGATTAAGTGTCGTATCGATTATTTAATAGCAAACATTGATGATAACGTTTTGGGCATCCACTATCGTTAATTATTGCAGATAACCAGTTTATTACTGTACTGGAGTGGCTCGACAATGTACTTAGGTATATACAATATGGGCAGGATTACAAGATATGGTTCTTATCATATAATTCATGTACTTAATTTGTATCTAGATTGTTGTAGTTGGCTGTCTAGTCATGGGGATGACGAATTTTGGTTGTTCCTTTTGTCATGCTGTTGTAAGTGGCGTATACAACCAGTGGTGACAAAAAGTTTACAAAGATTAAAAAGTAAATTACACCATGGTACTAAAAAGGAATACTTAGTCTCTTTTAGGAATAACTTTTACTCTAACCTTATTTTTAAAATAAATCTAAGAATTAAATAAAGTTTAAATTTTCAAGCCACAAAAGCTTCTTATGGCACACTCAAATTTTCCAAAATTGAGGCCCAATAAAACACTCGAAATCTAATTAAGAAATATCTATAAAGTCCAATACGTGCAAATATTTTGTACTAAAAAGCCTTATTCTGATGACAGCACAATCGATTTTGGGTTTTGTAAAAACGTAATTCGTCAGAGGCGTCAAAAACCGCGCGCTATGTCAACGCGAAACGCTGCGAGGCATCCGTCCCGCCTCTGCGAGCGTTTTTTACGATAACTCCGATATCTTTTTGTTTGTAAGCTGTGTTAGGATTCTATTTTCAAATCGTTTTATATGCAGCCAGTACTGACAGTGAGAGTTGTGTTTTTTATTCTATTTTATTTTATTATAGTTTTGAATTAATTAATTGAATAAATACCAGTAGGTGCACGCATGGTTGTTAATATTTAAGTTCATAAATTATTGCTGGCCAAATACAAAATTATTTTTTATTCAAATACGACTGGCGCGAAATTACAATTTTACACTTTTTGGTACAATGGTAGGAAGAAATTCAAACTTTAGTTTTATGCAACGGACTCAGGAGGTTCGACGGCTGGCCTTGGCGGAACCAGTTTGGCCGAAACTCGGCAATTATTGAATAAAACAAAAGCATCGCGCCATTTTACTTTTCACCGGAGAAATGTGATGCAAATTTTTACGCTTTTTTACGTAACATTCGATTTGTTTTCTTTTCTTTAAAGGTACGGTTTCTGCTATCTTAATTTTATTATTCGTTAATTATCACAGTGTAAATTTTAGGAAAGGTAAGTACTTGGGTAATTGTGAAAATTTTGTTTGACCGCTTGAAATTTATTGAGAGAATTGTTATATTTCGGTCAACTTCTTAGCTTTTTTACTCACTCGATTAATTATCATAATCTAAAGTTACCAATTTTATTGTTCCCTTTAAATTTTCCAATTTCCTATCGTTATTATCGTATAGAAACTAGGTTTAGCAGCGCGAATAAATCAAAGTACGGCATATCGATATTGCACGTAAAATTATAAAATGGCGAACGAATCTCCATTAAAATAATTATTTCGTCGAAACCACTGGCGCGACTCGACTTGTCAGCTCAGTCGATTCAAATTAAACTGTGTCAATAGTTAGAATACAAAAGATTTATCCTGTACGGTTCGCTCCAAAAACTAAAAGCTGTCGGCCAGTAACTAGATGCTACGCTATGTAATAAATAGTATCCGTTAGATCGACTATAGAAGCTAAACACAACTGAACTGACCCATTCTCCACGCACGTGCACTCCAAATGGGCCCTATTATAGACGGCAAAAGAAACTCCAGCACGAGCCTCTGAAAAATGTACCACGAAATTTGATATGGCACATAATCTATTATTAAGAACACCGCTCTCCCGAAGGTATTGTGTCCTAGAAGCGCGACTCAGACGAAATATTTCAAATGCAAATCGTGCTAACGCCATGAATGTAATAGTTTGTCGTGGCCCGCGCACGCGCGCTCACCGGAAACAAATTATCATACCATATAAGCACGTACGGAATCGACGAAAAACTTATTGATGTCGCTCACTCCTCATAAATTGCTCTAACAAGAAAATTTTAAATAGAGCGCACGCTTCAACGTACTGGCCAATAATAATAAACAGAAAAAGTTCGGTCAAAATTGCACTAGGAACTTGCTGGCCACCAATGTTTTATTACAATTTTGCCGCTAAAAAGTAAATCAATTAAAGACTTAATTTTTGTAACCAGCCAGGTGTAACGGTTACGAAATAGTATTTTTCTCTATTAAATTTCTATCATTATAGGAAATTGTAAAGAAAATCATGATTGCGTTTCCCACTTCGTAATGTTGCGTGGCCATGCAACCACCACCATTTTGGACAACTTAGTTTGAAATTCGAATTCGGAAATCGATTTCGACGCCGCCATGTTTTGTTGACATTTAGCATTCGGCGGACCACCGCTGCCGGAAATTTATAGAACACCTCGAGATTGAATTTGAAAAAGTTAACGGACGTGGAACAATTTGTTAAGTAAACGGTTGATGCTATGAATGAGAGATTCGTGTCAATTTTTAACGGTTTTTACTCGCACAACGTCTGTTTAGCCAGTTTTGTGTCGCCTATAGACGAATTGAGCACAAAAAAGGTACCAGAATTATAATTATAAATGCGAACGACTATCTGATTGTTACATTTACCGTTATGCTAATAAAAAAATAGGCAGAATTGGCGCGGATGTATTTCTGTACCTATATATTTGTTGACATTGTGTAATTTTTTAGTGCTGAATTTGGTCTGTGGGTCAAATAACAAAGTCTAAGTATATCAGTTTTCCTTTGAAATTCTCATTAAAATATTCTAGACAAGTACCAACATAGCTAAATAAATTATTAGTTTATCTTACTTTAGCGCAATGATGAATAATTCAAAATGTGTTTTAACTAAACCATCCTACCAGAATAACAGCAAATAAGAAGAGTAAGTATCGATTTAGATTTTTTCTCAGCTATTAACGTATTTGACATTTCACCGCCCGGCTGGGCCATAGACCAAGAATAGATCACCATTTACTTATGGCGGCCTTTTATATCTAAAAATGTCAATTGCTCTCGAAATTCATAATTAAAAAGGCATAACATTTTCTTCGCATAGTTTCACATAGGCATGTTATTCTGGCGCGATGAGCGTGAATACTAAGAGGCATTGTGATTCTGCGCCCGCGCCTTAATGCCATGTATCTAGGCGAGAAGCCAACAGCCGGCAGGTCGGTGACTTTACTAGATTATGCCAATTTCTGCTAAAGCACTGACATCTGGATCGACGCAGAAGCACGTCGAACTATACTCTGTTTATTTTAAAATTAGAATCTCAACTCCCAAAACTTAACACATTTTTAAGTAATCACAAGGCATCGCCGCTAATACTGATACCTTTTATACCGAAAACATTATAACAAACAGTTACTAATCAAACAACTAATCATTTACAGTTTTGCCTTTGGACTCCAGAGGAAAATTCAAATTTTATCCGATGAATTCCTAATCTTAAAATAAACAGGGTGTATTTGGGGAAAAACATCGGAACGTAGGTATGGGTTAGTTATCTTTTTCCATTAAAAAAAACATTAAAAGCCGTGGTAGTCTAGTTTGACCTGTGGCTTTTCATGTGGGTCTCAGGTGTCCCAAGCTCACACCGCTGAATTTTTCGGGCCCGCGTTGGACCAGCCCAAACCTTCTGATACTGCGAGGCCCGTGCCCAGCAGTGGGACGTATTTACATACATACATAACAACTGTTCGCAATTTAATTTAGGAAGCAGATAAGGCTATGTAATTTAGGAAGCCCTATGAGGCCTATGTTAAATATAAACCTAAATGAGCCTTTTCTTCTCAATTTTGAAACAGAATGGGTTTCCTACTCAGAATCAAGAGCACTGATACCGAAAGATACTGAAAATGTCCCAAAAAAAATCCATTTCCCGACTTTTTTCCATAAGTACCTACACTTAATTACTTAAACAAAAATTGTATGAAAAGTTGTGTTTTTTTTTTTCAATTTGTATTGAAAGTATGAAAAATCTAATTTTATTCAAATCATAAAAAAATACAAGTTTTTACAGAATTGCCCCTATAAACTATTCCCTGTCATTGTATAACTAGAGACGTCAAAATGACAGGTAGAGCTACTGATACTGAACATTATTCAAAAAGTGACAAACAGGTAGATAATATGACTAAAACGTCTTTTATTCGTTAGGAAGATTATGTAAAAATGTACATAACGAAACACAGGACAATGCAGTGTTTCGTTTTTTATCTCTTTGATTATTTATCTTCCAGTTATTATTTTTACACTATTATAAAACATCCGAAGTTGTGAAAAGAAGTTTTTTCATAAATTACCTATTAAATATTAGTTCACTGGCCGTGGTAAAGCCGTTCAAATTTTATTTGTTTATCTGACACTAAGAAAATGAATTCATTCTGTTTAAGCCGAAACATTGAATAATTCAGTGTCACTATTAAATATGTCGGTTACACATTTTTTTATTATGAAAGATCAATTAAAATTAATATTACTCTAGATTTTAAATACGTTGTCATTGATAAAGTAGGTACCCAGTAGGTATGTTGCTGTGTGTGACACTTATCAAAATTATTAAAGCTCAGGTAATTTAATTTTTATTTCTTAGATAACGCAACATCGCATCACTTCGATTGAGTAGGTACGATCTAGATCTAGAAGCTTCTTCAAAAAACAGTAAAGTTTTTTTCTGTTAAAAAAAAACCATCATACATCATAAGCAAAATGAAAACGGACATTCGAACAAAGCGAATTTTCCACGGCCCACGCCACCGTTCCAATTTTAAATTTAAATTAAGCAAACACACTATCTAGAGCTTATCGCGTATCTGTTGTCCATCTCAACGAGCCGTCACGATGGCCCTTATCTCTAGTGGTTGACGAGTTTCCCAGGCCTTTCGGTTAGTTCCCCTATCGCCCGATAGATGGCGGTAGTGGTGGCGCTCGCGACCCGTTGCCGAAACTTTGTGACGCGCTTTATTTTGCGTTGTTTTCTTGTAACTACTAGGGTAAATAACTACATGATTATGACGGTGAATTTTTACTTGATTTTTAGTATCTACGTAGGTACGTACTGAAGGATGTTTTAAAAGGAAAAAGATGATCGCTGAAAATACTTAGGACCTTGCTTAATTAAATCCAATAGAAATTATAGAAAACATCTTAAACCCAAAATCTTCAAACGACATTATTTCAAATTGACTTAAGTTATTGTAGTATTTTTGTACCATTCATGTCGAGATATATTTATAAGTTTTTGCGGTAACTTGTATCGATCTAGATAATAAGTAAATTAATAAATTTAGTGTACCTAATAGATACGTAATTTTCCTCATTCAGTTCATAGTATCCACTGCTTCAAATAATAATAATTATGTGATTCTGATAATTTTTATTAGCACGTGAAGCACACATCCATTACCTGTCTGAAACCTGTCTGTACCCTTTTTATTTTCTTTTGTACAATAAAGAGTTTTTTACTTTACTTATAGGTACAAATAGAATATAGAATTACCTAGAACCTTTAGTTATGATTTTTCTTTACTTTAATCTCTAATTTATCTAATTAGTTGTCTAGCCACTATTCTAACACAGACTCTCTGCAACAACAATTCGAACCAATTAAATGTATTCAAAATACCTTTAACCAATACAAATATTTTAACTTAAAAAGAAAAATAGCGATCAATAAAATCATTTCACATTTAAAAAATCATGTCCACGATTCAGCATTATGGATCCGGTACCACCTAAACCATGTTGTGACAGCCGGGAGGTACGCGAATTCTAAACAAGCAGGTTATGCAAACCAATTTCCATATAACAGTGGCATTGTCTCCTACGCAGCCTGATCAATTATCTAGCGGTAATAAATTAAATACTTTTCCTTCAAGATAACGATCCGAGTATTTGATTAATGAATCAATCTGTGAATATCGATCTTGATCGGGGCGCGGGAAAATGATTTCAATATGGCCGCCCCGTTGCGAGGGAATGCGACGCGTTTCGTTTGTTTTAGCGGCCGTTTCAATTTTGAATTTGGAGCCTTGGTCTTTGAGCCTGTTTTGAATTTGGAGCCTTGGTTTTTTAACCCTGTTTTGAATTTGGAGCCATGGTTTTTAAGCCTGTTCAATGAATGTTTGTTTTCAGTGTTAAAGCTTAGTTCAGAAAAAGGTAAATTAGGATAGTCTCAATTTAACCTTTTGACCGCCAAGGCGCGAAGTGAAACGCTGTGCTCCTAACGCCAAAGACGTGAGTCGGCTCTTAGATAATGCTTGTTTTTTTTCGAATGGTGCTGTATTATTTTATTTAAATTAGGTATAAAATAACTTACACTACCTATAAATAAAGTAAACCTAGAAAAAATGTTGCAGCGTTTTATATTTCAGTTCTTTCGCAATAACTTCGACGCACCATTTAACGTCGTGGCGTCACGGGCACTGACTTGCGATGACGTGATATGGCGTCTTTGGCGGTCAAAAGGTTAAGCACCTTTGATTTTTACAATAGGTACCTACCTAAGTATTGAAATATAAGCTATTTTATTTACCTATCTCTATATTAACCTACCTAATGGACATTTAACAGATACCTGTCTACTTTCTTAGACCAAATGCCTACTTAGAAAGCACTTGAAATGAAGATTAATTTACAGGTATAGTGGTCGGCAATAAACTTGGCCAGATTATAAGTGGTGGGGGTAAGTTCCCGTACAGCTTTTTGCATGGAAAAGATATGCCCGGAACTTATCCTCTACTTATTGCCAAGTTAAATGCCGGGGACTGTTACTAACATTAATAATCAGACACAAAATGAAATAATTAAGATAAAAAGTAGGTATACCTATAACTACATAGGTACATCACAAGTTGGTCATCTACAAATGCACATCCAATACCTACCTAAACGGGAAAATTTCAGTAGGAACACGGCAAATTTTGAAAATACCTACTACATTTTAAGGTAGATATTCAAATTATTGTCAAAACTACCAATTCAATGTGTAGCGTAAAGTTAAGGTAGGTAAACAAGTGTTTAGGAAGGTCCTAAAAAGTAGTCTTTTTTTCTTATTCACTTTCTGTCAACAATGAAAGAAAAACAAACATTCTGACCACAGGCGTTAGGTAAATACCGTCTATTTTGATTAGGTGTATTTATTTTATTTGCTGGGAATATTCTTAAAAGAAGTTAATCTGGTGCAGCTTTTCCACCTTTGTCACCTTTTGCATACCTATTTGATTGTAACTCATTTTTTCTTTTTTGCATGAATATTGTAGGTATCTAAATACCTACCTATTGAAAATGTTTACGATTTTGATGTCAATCAATTTGTAAATAGGTACCTAATGCAAATACGTAAACAAAACAAAAGATATAATTTTTACAGTGCTTATTTAAAACAGTTTCAATAATTTCAACTTCAGTATACCTAACGTACATTCGTGATACCTAAAACCTATTTTATAAAATGAAAATCTAAACGAAAAAGCCGCACCTACTAAAAGCTTCAGTTATTATTTACTTCGTAGAGCAGGTAATAAGTAAAACCTAGGTAATAAAGTACCTACCTAATCTAAGATTACTTTTGTATCAGTTTATACGCGCATACCTACAAACAAAGTATTCATAATGATAGGCAGATCTTTTATTTCTTTGTTACTCCTGCGTAGTAGTGACTACTTTTACGATTTTTGCACAATTAGGAACCTACAATGGATTTCAGAATTCTAGACTTATCGTTCCTAATCAGAGTGATTCAGACTGAAGCTATCGCTTTGGCATTAATGAACGCATTAAATTGTAGTAAAACTATGTACTTCGACGTGTAACTAATCAGACTCAGATTGAGATAATTTTTTCCTAGAGCTAGTTTGCTCGTAAGTCTAATTTGAATTTTTCGTCGCAGTTTCAGTTTTAAAATTAGAATGTTTTTTAGCAGTCGGATTTCATTTGTGTTGAGTCAATTTCATTCATGAAGTATCTACGTACTGGGTACTCTACGTATTTCTGAAAACCTTTTATAACTTCTTCTAAAACCAATCTCGCTCTAAAATCAATCTCTTAAAGTAGGTATCTCAGTTTTCCGACTCAAGTTTCGATATCGAACTTTATCTTGTTTCTCTGCATGTCTATTTGTCGACAGACTGTTTGTTGTTTTTGCATTCCCAACCAATCCTGTCATATTTTTTTTCTAATTGGATTTTGCTCACAAAGAAAATATTTAATCTGCTCTGTGCGAGCGAAATGAACTGAATGCAAATATTAATCAAGAATCTCATTAAGGCTTGTTATCACCGTAGAGTCATAAAATCATTTAATTAAAGTGTTCAACGGATAATTTTTCTATCTTGTTTGATAATCGATTCCTATTTAATCCACTCATTACCTATGCTATTTTTTAAACAGTCAATACGATTTGTATTTTTTTAAATTTGATGTCACTTTAAAAAGTTTCGCACCCACGACCGTTGAATTCAGACCGTTTCGACTACTCCGCTTTTGGCCAATTAAAAAAATATCCCAGAACAGATCACGGAAACCACCAGTCTCCCAACGAGATCACAATAATAAAAAAAAAGTAATTACAACCTTTTAGCATCGCCCGCAGAACGCTGCTAAACTCGTTGCGGCATCGCACGCACAGTCACTAAAAAGCACTTGTCCAATATCCAGAGGGGAGCAAACTCGTACAACACTGCGACAGTGGCCAGTCAAAACACAGGGAACTTGCGACACCGTAGCACTTGATAACTGTTAATGAAACAAAAGTTGTTAGTGTGGATGTTCGGTCGGCTGCCGTCGGCGGGTCGCGCGACGCTTCACTGGCAACGGTCGCCGGCACACTACGCGGTCGGTCGGCGCCCCCCCGCGTCGCGCCCCGCGCCCCGCGGAGGGCGGGGCCGCGAGCGAGTCGAGGCGAGGCGAGGGCTTAATTACGCTCGGCGGGCAAAGCGGGACGGCGATAGCGAGTGGGCGCGAGCTATTAGCGCGCGGAGAGCGGGACGACTCGTCTTAAGTATTTTGTATAAGTAATGAGGGGTGCGGGGCCGGAGTCGCATCTCCCGCCAATCTTTAATGTTGATTGCCGCCTCTGAGGCCCTCATTAACGCCTGGCCACGCCTCGATTTAATTACGCGACGTTTAATTGTCAACGATCGCGGGCAATTGTTTTTGCCCGGTTTGAATTTAGAACGAATGGTTTGTTGAGGGTTTATGGAGGCGATTGTCTCTGGCCAGTTTTAATTGGCCGGTAATTCAATGGGAGATCAATTGCTGGAACATGATGCAGGTCACCTGAGTGTTTTTTAAGATTAAGAATTTCTATGAATAAGTATTTCGTTAATGTCATAATTTAATTATGTATTTCAAGCGTACCTACCTACACCTACTAAAGTTACTTAGTAAGACTACATTTTTACTATCTACCCAACTCTACTTAATAAGTATTACTTTTATATTTACTTAATTTTAAACATACGTACGAACGTGACTACGTCTCTTGTAGCTAATGTAGGTTTGGAACTTTGCCTACTCTATTGTTATGTCCTACAGCGTAAATAAATCTAATTTCTACTAAATAATGTCAGCGATTTAAAAGAACCAAACAGGTACCTAACAAGTAACTGACTCAGGTGCACTTATCTTCTGAAAGCAACTTTAGGTAGGTAGGTACTTAGGTAACATTATTTGCGTTACCTACACGATGTGATATCTATAAGTAAGGTAAGAAATCCCAAATTTATAAGCATGTTACCTACCTATACCTACTTCAGTAACAAATAGAGACACGATTATAGTGAACATAAAGTTTTAATTTATTTAATTTTTATTTATGTTTTGTTGTTATTTAATTAACTAAGTAGATATAAGACGTTTAGCCAACAACTTAGTTAACATTGATAGTTAGGTAACTTACATTAATAGCAACATAAAGTACCTATGCAGGTACTTTCAAAATACAAGTGACGCTCCTATCTCTTTATTATGTAAAAACGAAGTAAAATACAACCAATTTTTTATTTATTTAGTTAACAATTGAACCGTCAAATTACATTGCAGGTATGGATTTTGTGTGTATTTACTTAAGTTTCTTATTTTTATTAAGTACCTAACTAAGCCTAAGGTATACAGTTGAGCAATCATCGTAAATAAAATATTAGACACTACAAAGTTATTAAAAATTATCTAGGTACGATAAAAACTACAGGGCGATTTCTAATAGTGAAAATGATTTTAATTTTAACAGTTAGGTACGTACGTACTACATCCTAAATATTTATTATTTTTGGCGCATTATCAACTACAGGCTAGTGGTAGGTAATCGTGTGTAATAATCAGTCGTTTTTAATTAAATAGTTTTTTTTAAGGTTGTGAATCTTTATTATGAAATTCTCTGTTAATAATGGTACCTGCCTTAACGACCCTATAATATAGAGCCGTTAAATAAGTACCTATCATCTATAATATGTATAGAGTCGTAGGTATAGGTCCATCATAAAAAAAGAGTAATCTGATCAATAATGTAACATCAAACATCAAGTATCATCGAACATCCGAACTTTATCAAAAACAATCTGTTTTGTTGATAAAAGCGAAAAAGTGCTTAGGTCGCAACGTCACATTTTGTCAATCGTAAGTGAACTGAAATTTTGTTAATTTTGTCAATCATTGCTATAATTTTGTAATAGGCTGCACCGTGATTATTTGTTTACACCCATTTCACAGTAGGTAGCTAACTGTTATACATTTTTATTGCTATAACTATTTATATTTTTAATTTTCTAGTGATTCGTGTCTCAAAAGTCAAAATAATACCTACCTTCCTAATTCCTATAATATTAGTATGTGTTAACTATTTACTCAGAGTCCGATTGTACCTACTAGGTACTCACTTTTAATTACAGAAGACAAAGACAACCATAAATACCTTAACAATTTATCTGTAACGTTAAAGGTGAAAAGTTGACAATGTAATGTAATGACATAAAATATAGTTATTAAGCGGAGATTGGCATTTAATAAAATGCTATTAATTCTGTTTTTGCCAGTAGACGTAGACTAAGAAAGAAAGAAAACAGCACCCTATATAAAAAATGTATACTTTCCCATAGGCTTTTTGAAGTTTACTTAATACAAAAAAGTAATAAATATAAAATCAAGAGATGATGTAGGTACATACTATACATAAACATAAATAAACATCACTCCTTATTCGTTGTAAGGTAGGCAAAGACAACAGAGCGCCATATGCTTTTATTCCTAGGTACCATCGAACCAACGATTCCTGACCTACCATAGACCCTATTCAAAGTGAACGTCATAGTAACATTGCATTGCTTGACAAAGGAAATGTTTATGACGTTTATTGTGATAACGTTTTGCGGTGGGTTAGGAATCAGTTGGTTCGATTGTACATACCAATTTCTTGCCTTTAATTAATTTTCGTCACTCTAGTCATACATGCTCGTTGGTATTACGAGAATGATGTCTAGTACAATATCCTCGAACATTAAACACACGCATGCAAACAATATTCAATAGTTTTGAATCTTAGTATAAATAATTACTTTTGTGACCACGCTTTATCTTGCCACTTTTTACACACGTTGTCAATCTACATTATAAAGCGTTAACAGTGATTGACAAAAACGTTATTGCGATGAAGGTATGGTGGACGACTGTATCTAATAGACTTGTACGCAAGCTATAATAAATAAATGTGACGAATATCAAACGTAATAATATTTCATTATTACCTTATATTAAATATAATGTAAAGCGTGTAAATTTCATGCAAGCCGATTGGAAACTGGGACCATGAAAATTAAACTAACATTTCATTCGTAGCAATAATAATATAGTAACGTGTTACACATAAAATATGTTCACATTAAGTGTTTATTTGGTACAGGATGCGTGCGAATTAATATTTAGACATAGATATCTAAATAGAGCCTTTATCTAATCCATTATCTACAGCTTGAGCTGATTTTTTGGTAACTTGGCCGTAGAATGAATTTACAGTGTCGTCAGTAAATGCTAAAGTAAAGCGGCTATTACACTAAGTCGCTCAACTAATGCGGTCGCTGCACGTATTCTAAAGTTTAGAATTTAAAAAAGTTTAAATTTTTAAATTTAGAATCTAAACTACTTCAACTAACGAATGTCATCTTTACACTAGACTAGACCGTCACCTAGTCAGGTTGTGTTTGTGTCAGCTATCGCTCGCCGAATGCGGGCGGCTACTGTATTTTTACATTATACTTATGCCGGCAAACGATTCAGTCATTGCCGCTTAGTAAAAAAAATCAGGCTTAAATAACGTCAGGCCTCCTCTCAGTATGAGATGTCGATGTATGTATGTATGTAACTCTTTATTGTACAAAATAAACACGACAAAAATAACAAACAAAACAAAACACAAGTACAAAGGCGAACATATCCCTTAAGGGATCTCTTCCTGCCAACCTTCAAGCGATTGACAAAACATGTGAAAATAGAGTAGACACACAAAGAAAGTTGAGAAAAAATAATAAAAATACGATTAACCTAAAATAAAAAATATAAGTATTAGGTACTTGTTTTGGTGGTTTGATGTTTGGGCTTGCTGCTTAAAAAAGGAAAACAAGTATCAGGTATAACTATAGTGGCAACATTGTACGGCGGGTCGGAAGTCAATTGTTTAATGGTACCCAATGAAACTTATCTTTCACACTTCATCCGTTCAAAATTCCGTCCAAAAATCCGAAAAAATTCGGTAAAGTGAGAGAAAGTGGGTCCCGAGGAAGATTTTAAAGGCTAAATTTTATCCCGAATAGATGAATAACTCCTACGGTGAAGCGGTTTATGTAGAAGATTTTGATATTGTTATAATTTTCCATGTTAAAAGTGTTAAAACCTAAAATTATGCTAGAAGAGGATGCAAAATGTAAAACAGTCACGACTTTGCTTAAGTAAAACTTCATTTGTTCTACCTATCCCATTAGAAAACACAAGAGTGATGTTCGTTATAGTGTAAAATTTTTGGTCTAAGTAAATCTTCTCACAGATTTTATAAACATAAATAAATAACAGCCTGTAGATGTTTACCAACATTGCACGCGTTTAACGAGACCTTTTATTTATTTTTTTAAACATACGAAAGTAATAAAGAAAAATATTTAATTTCACTTCCCACAGTAACCATGACCATGAGTCATTCAATTTATACCTTCACACCGCTTATTTTAAATACTGTAATAAAACAATTATTCGAAAAGTTACTTATATGTAGTGTTTGCAATATTGAATCAAACCTATTAGCTATAAGGTAAGATTTTCATAGAATTACACAGAAACTGAAGGTATGTATTATACATTATACGTATGTGGTCCGCCTATGGTCAGTGTTTTGTTTTTGGGAACCTAAATTGTATATCGATGTTCAATAATATAAGGAGGATTGTATTTTAGTGTATTGTATTCTGTCTACGTAGCGTTTCGTGTCCATTTGGCAATACAGACGTGATGTATGTACAATGTAGCCATTATCAAACTAAAATCCTTACTTACTTAACTGGGGCAGGAGTACCGTTACATTAGCACCATTTTTTGGCCAGCTGACATTTTAATTAATTTACAAAAAAAACACAATACTAAAACCATATTTTTATTATAAGTATTTTCATCAATTCATTTGAAATTGAATCGAAATTTTAATGTTTTGTTAGTATAAATTTTGTTTTATTGTTTTTTTAAACAAAAAATGGCCACAAAGGGGTCGGTGGCCACAACTGAATCACCTGCCCTACTTGTATTTGTATTCAATCTGTTACCAGACTAGGAGAAACAAAACAGGTAGGTAATTCAAATTTATCGTTTAGAGCAGCATTATTTCATTATCTTAAATTTTGGAATTAAAGTTCTATCTTACGCTTGAGTTGGTGTAAAACAAAGTTCTGTTCGTTCAACGAAGCATATTTCTACTATAAAATACCTAACAAATACCCAAATTGGTTCGTAGAAAATATGACGACCAAAATACGAATTAGAACAAGTATTGCCATAAAGGTAAACGCGAACTGCGATTATGCTGATGAGTGGCACAGTAGCCCACCCAAGACGCGTGCGCACATAAATAACCCATTATATACATTTATTATAATATATTTAGGAAGAAGAAGTGGAAAGAAACAGTCGAATTGCTCTTGTTAATGCTATCGATCGATAGATGGCACCACTCTTGAGCGGTAGAGAGTAAACAACTCAAGCTGTTTAAGCAAGTCTGAGTAGTGTCGGATTAGAATAACACCTCTCCATTTCTTTCGTGGATGTCGTTAAAGGTCTAAGGTTTAGATATGAGTTAGACGACAGGTTAGCAACCTGCTACTATTATTAGGTATCTCTGTCATCTGTTTTTAAACGTGAAATTGTTGAGTTGCTTCAAAACGTGAAACAATCATGTTTTTGTCTATGTAACGCTTTGTATGCTCTGCCTACCTCATTTGGGATCATAGGTGTGATTGTATGAATATGAATGCACGTATATGTCGTATATCCAGTTACGTCATCTCGCGGCTGAAGCTTGAACTACGCATTCGGTGTTGAGCCTACGAGATTTTCTACAAACTATTGGAGTTATAGCGCCATCTATCGGTTTACGGCTGTACTTGTCAGTGTTGGTTACTATTGCGAGTTAGTAGCGCCATCTAGCTACTTTCGATGTAATTAGTAATGCAAAGCAGTCAGCTTGAGTGAGGTCGAGACGTTGTTGATAAGAGAGACTGACAATTACCCTCAATGAAGAAACGTAACGGCTGAGAACTATCTACCCTCAGCAGCGTGGCGGATCGCCACGGGAGAAACGCGTCAACTCCGGGCAACGACGGAATATCACACGGGGATGTGTGACGTATCAAGATATCGTGTCGTGGAACGTCAAACGTTAAACGGAACGTCAAATCTGAACAGATTTGGATGTTTTCGGAATGAGGCTGGCAATACAGGTTTTGTTGAGGAAAACCAACATGTAGTGTTGGCAATACAAACTACCTGCTTTTCACTTTAAAAAGCGGTACGGGTAACGGTCGAGAGGAACTTCTGGTTGGAATTCGGAACAGTGCGGTTGTGCCCCTTATTCTGAATTCATCGCGTTCTGTTTGCGTCTTGTAGTCCGATCTAATTTCTATTGCTTGTGATCATTGTATTCTCTTTAAATTAGTTTGATTAAAAACGTGAGTGTAGTAAATTGACTTTTCATTGCAACTGAGTCATGGATGAGTGTAATGGTAAACGAAGAATCGGTCTCCTGCTTCGCCGCTCGACATCAACACGCACCACATCACCTTCCGTTCATCATCATCTCCGACATATAAATAAATATTGGCCGAAAAACTACAACAAAAACAAATGCAAACGTCATCAGCTCCGATGAACACACGTGCGCTTAAAAATACTGGCAGCTTCACCTCACCGAAAAAAAAAACCGATTCCAATGTCAAATTCAAGTTTTGGCGCGTAAACACACAAGTTTGGCCTATTCGGTTACAAAAGCGCGGCCGTTGACCCGCGTGGCCAACCCCTGACCTTGTGCCAAACGAACGTTCGCTCGTTTTCCAGCTGACTGGCACGGTGACGGTGTAAACACGGTGAAGGTATGACGTGCATCGCTCGTCATTTTGACGAACATTTGAATAGTACCTATCCGCGGTTTGACGAGACCGTGGAACTTTTTTCCGATAACATGTCATAGAATATTATGTAAGAGTTTTTCTGTCGATTTATTGAGGCGATTTGTAATTTGTCACGAAGCAGGTAGAGTGGACTTGTTACTATAGCTACTTAATAATCCATCCGCGGAGGAATACTGTTATGACCGTGAAACATCAAACTTACGGCAAGAAAATTGTACTAAGTAGTAAGAATAGTTATTATTACTGTCACATGAGACATTGTACCTTGTTAGGTTTCAGGATTGGCAACGCACTGCAATAATGCCTGTGGCTTTGCGGATGATCACAGGTGACCCATTTCGTTACATACCGACATAGTGAAAAACTAAACCTTTGTACCTTTCGTAGCCACTTTTATCATAATTTTAATCTCCTTCGTTTCAAAATAGAACATAATTGTTTTTGTTGAATCGGTGTTTGATCGAATCAACGTATAAGTAGGTTAACTCATATGTTGGGATACTTAAAAAATGCCCATGTTGAGGGAAGATATAAATACTTAATTACATAATTACTCTCACAATCATGATTCTCAATATTATCTTCTAACAGCAAACGCTTTTCTTAGCTGAACAAAAGAAAACATATCAGACGCTCAACGCCCCCTATGCAACAACGCTAAAACTATTATAACAGAAAAGCCGCCCTAACTTTTCCACCTTCAAGGAAAACCGTAGAAAAATCATGTGTGGAGCGCTGCCGTCGTGTGTGGCTTAGAAACGAACCACATATGACGGTGTCGCCATCTGTTGGTGGGTAGTAGCATGCGGTAGTGCCACTGAACTAATTAGGTTAGTTACGTGCGAAGGGCTCGAAGAAAAGTTTTTCTTCTTAAGATGTGTCGCTTTCTGTACGGCCAGTATGTTTTATGCTTGTATGGCCAGTACTGTTTAACTCAGTACTTTTTTATTATCACATTTCTTAGGCTCGACGATTATGGAACGTGTGATTCAAATTGTTCTTAGTGTGTTTTGCTGCTAAATCTCACTAGAGCTGATGTAATGTAACTCCAAGAAATTAGCCACGAAAAAGGATGTATGGGTTTGGCTTCTCACTATTATTACCACATAGAGCTCTGTGAGCTGTTCATCTATTTCACCACTTATAAACTACACTTAATAGTCAGATTTTAAAGTTTTACTTAAGATTTTAATTAGAAGAAACGATTTTTCGTCAAACGTCACATAATAGTGATTTCGGCTACCTGTGAGTATTTGGCTGTTTGGCAATGCTACTTTTTTTTCAATTTAAGCACAGAATTTAAATTATCAACCTATTTGCCAACTCACCTACTTTCAGGATTTGAAAATAGTTTTGGAGAAATTGCAAGGATGATGATTACCTGAAACAGACAAACAATACATTGAATAAAGGAAAAATGCATAAATCAGACTCAAAACGTTAAAAACCTACTTAAATCGTAATTTTATACTGTTAAAAAAAAGTCGTGCATCACTAATTTGCATCGCAAGAAAACTACTAAA
Source organism: Adoxophyes honmai (assembly GCA_005406045.1). Taxonomy (NCBI): domain Eukaryota; kingdom Metazoa; phylum Arthropoda; class Insecta; order Lepidoptera; family Tortricidae; genus Adoxophyes; species Adoxophyes honmai. The sequence continues at coordinate 214,927 of BHDV01008089.1, read as the reverse complement.
CAAAAAATTAAGCAACCCTAAATGGGGTGTATTCGAGTGATATTCGATATCGTTCGGGTGACATTTTCGCAAAATCGATATCACCCCCTTATTGGTAGCGAAATGATTGAACATCCTTATCGCGACGTTTTTCTAATGGCAGCTCGTGTTTGAGACCCTTTTTCTTTGTAAAGGGGGTTGCATACATGCCGGATAGACTTTAGTTTCGTTAGTTTATCTTTTAAATTGACTCAGAGTATATCGAATGCACCTATTGTAAAATTTGGTACTGTCGGTGTTGGTTTTATTTTTGTCTGTAGGATGAATTTGTGTTGGTTAAAAACTTTAGATTTCGTTTACTTGGTAATTTGAAAAGGGCGACAAGAAATTCAATGCAGGTAGTCTCGTTTTTTTGTGTGGAAATAGATAAGATAACACTTGAATAAACTTTTTTGTCAAACTTTATTTTTGTTTTATGTTCAACCAAATAATATAAAGATCGAAATAAAGAGAAGATTCTCTTATTGACTGTATATTTGTATTATCTCTTATTATTTGCTTACAAGTATTGATCTAAATTTAAACTTCAATACGCATTGTCCGACCACCGAAAGCAAGACCTAATACTTTCGTGGTTATAGTATATAACTCCCGAGAAACTGGATGCCGTACGCGTTCTAGCCACGGCGCCGTGACGGGACCGGACCGGCCAGTGTGTCCGCTCCCTAACACCCCTTTTCTTTTTACATGTCGCGAGCTAACGACAATACGAAATCAATACCGACACCATCGATGCGAAAATCGTGAATAGCGAAGTGACGCACACATGTGAGGGTGGCGGTGTGAGCAAATCATATGCACGGTTTGCATGTGTGCGGCGAAGACATTTTGTAGGGTGACTATGAGTTGGATGGATTTGTCGTGATTTTAAACTTTTACTGTTAAAGTTGTTGCTTCGTGTACATACTTTTATTTTTAATAATTAGATGGCAATTCCAAGTAGTTTTTAAAGTTGGGTAGGTATTTAATTAAAACATGTTGTATGATAAAACATAGCTTGTTCCTTTTTCATTTTTAAAGAATATATATACTATTAATACTGGACTAAACCACTAATCTCGTCGTATTTTTATAAGTATCTGCCCGAAATCCTTTAACGATCATCTAAATTTCACCTTTGTACCCATATAAGGCTGTTATCCTGTAATTTGTTTTATGTAACTGTTTTAAGTGCAATAAAGAGTCATACATAAAGTGTGGTCTGAAAGAGAATATTATTACAAGGGTAGAGAAAGGTATGCTGCGTTGGTTTGGGCACGTGGAGAGAATGGATGAATCAAGGATATGTAAGCAGATCTACAAGGGAAGTATGTTAGGGCAAGGCGGTCGAGGGCGCCCTCGAAAAACGTATATCGACCAGATCGGCGATGTACTAAACAAAGCCCAAATAAGGAGTACCCGAAACCGTCGAGCGTGTATGACAAGAGTGATGAATGTGAGTGAAGCGAGAGAAGTATGTCAGAATAGATGCGAATGGCGCTCTGTTGTCTCTGCCTACCCCGCAGGGAATAAGGCGTGACGGTTATGTATGTATGTATGTATAAAATACAAAACTGTTTATTTTTATAAGTTGTTATATTTCGTACTTAACACAAACTGGTAGCTCTGTGGTAGATATACGTGAAAGAAAAACCATGGCCAAAAACTTATCTAAAAACTACACTTTAAAATCTTTTGTAGTCTCCTCGAACGCGCCAACATCGTCACCCCACAAATTGGTAAAAAGAAAACGCATTAACACATATATGAATAGTCACACATGCTAAGCGCACGCACACACGCTCGCCGACCCCACCCACACCCTTTAAAAATCACCCCGCGCCCGGAGTCTTTTGATAAGGAAATGCAGACATTTCAAGAAAAGCTAAGTACCGCGAGCATTGAGAGCCGTTATTTACCCAAGGAATGAAGTTCGTACGCGACTGATACCTCATGTACTACTTGTGTGAAGTTGGGGCGGTCACTCGTAGGGGCAGTTTTTTTTTTCTTAATTGCCAGTGACGTTTTAAGTTTCTAGAATAGCAGACTAATGATCGAATGTTTGTTCAAAAATTATTAAAACAAAATTGATTCACGTCTACTAGAGCGCTCTATCCAATACTTATACTAACAATAAAAATAAAAAAGTTCTATGTGGCCAGCAGTAAAACATTCGACCTTTAAATTTGCATTCTAATTTTAAACTTCCAATTGACACTGGCCGCTGCGTGCCCTCGTCAAACCACTCAAAAGACCCGGAGCGAGATCGCTAATAATCATCCCCCTATTAATTAAGAGCCTGTTTTAATTGGCCTGAAAACGCCACCTGTTGCGGCCCCTGGTTACCCGGAGGCTGAACCGGCCCGTATCCGGATAACCGGGTATAACCGTCGCTTGAAAATTCAATTTTAGAACGTTCTAATTGAGCCCAAATGAAATTTTCAGTATCGCTCCGCCCTTTGTTCGTGCGACCGTGACTTAATTGCTTTGCAAAGTGCCTAATGAATTAATTTTATTTACTTTCTCATTGTCTGCGGGCCGATTTCGTTTGTGTTCGGTTTTGTTAATTATTCAATTTTCGTTTGATAGCGGTCTGTTGCTTTCTAAATTTTTTTTTTTTATTTATTTACGTGAGTTAGAAAACATAACCATGAAAACATCGACACGAAAATTCCTCAGCGCACAGCTCTAATAAATTCAATTAACATCGAAGAGTCACATAAGTTTAGGCGAGTATCATACAACATCTTTATCATTTTCCGACAAGAGCTATGGTCCCAATAAAGTAGGGCCTACCACATAATTCTATCGATAATGGTAGCAGACGCCTACGCTCGAATTAATTAACATGTGACGTCCGATACAACGGGCTTCGATATCGATAGAAAAGCACAGATAGTCTATAAATGGTTCACTCACGATCGTTACGGATCACGAAAACAATAATATCGATTTTCAAGACGAGTCTCTATTTTAATATTTCAGTGACGTGATGAATCGCACTTCTTATTTAATAAAGCAGGAATGACTAAACTTTTCAGATTAATTGGAGAGCAAAAATGTAGCTGAACCAGAACCAAACTTAACCAAAAATCATCACATCATCTTCATTATTTTATTGCCTTTTTATCTATTATAGACGATGCACGGTGTGTATCGCTGTGGTTGGATACAGGATCGACAAAAAAACTATATTAAAAAAATATATTCAAATCAACGAACATGTTTGAAGAGAGAGATGACAGAATGAAATTACGGAAGTATTTAGGTATGTCAGGATAGACGCGTATGGTTTCTCTGTTTTCTTTGCATACCTCGTGAGGTTTGTAGTATACTTATACTTTTTTATTTTTCAACTAAAGAAGTTGCTACCAGTACAGAGTAAGAATAGCGCTTGTTCTTAGAATCTTACTTCTCCATCGATAGTCGATAAAACTGAACCAACATTTCTTGTCTACCAACAACGGGTCAGTGAAACGGAACGGAACCATAAAGACGATACACATGGACATTTTTATGACACCAGATTAGACTTCAATGAGTCATTCCATCTCGACATAGCACGGTGTTCTTAGGTGTGGCTCTGCTAATGTTATATAAACTATTGTGTATAGGAACACCAATAAAATGAGGATAAAGTAAATATTTAATAAAAAAAAAACGTTTCTGAACAAAAAATAAAAACATTTCATTTGCTTAAAGCTTAACATGTTACTGGCCACTAGCCTAAGCGCTTAGCTGTACGATATTAATATTTATGAATAAAAACGTTCTTCTTCTGTCGGTCAAAAAATACTGAGAATGCAAAATGGTTGAACTTAGTATTCCAAAAATAACTATGTTTTTATGAATACTAACATCTGACTAGTCGCTGGAGCAGCTGCATAATTTTTTGAAGTTATTGTTATATCGTCGTTGTATGACTGGACTTCTCACATGGTCTAAAATTGGTGACATTTGCCTGAGGAAAATATGAATGGAAGGTTAGGCGATACTACTTAGGAATTATTCTCATCAAAAACGTGTTCGTAATCATTGAATATGAATTTGCATCTTTTGTAGTTTGCAAATGAGCCAATGTTAACAAAATGACAACTTTACCGGAATAAGAACCACTACAGTGTAAAACGACACCTAAGAGAAATCAAGCTTCATTGAAAGTACTTATTCTGCTACGTAACAACGCATACGCGTCAGCAACTAACAATAACAATGAGGTTTCATTTGCCATTTCACATTTGTTTACAACATACGAGAGTTTTGTATCTGGCCGTTAGAAAGCGCTATTAGATTTAAAGAGCTCATTTTACGATATCGAATTAAAAACGATCCTTTTAAAGATCGATTTTTAAATTTTATCGTAACGCTATCAACTATTTTGTGACCGTTGTAAACATTCATGAATGAACCGAACTGACCGCTCCGCGCGAGTGTGGGGCGCTGTCCACACAGGCCACGCTCGAGTGTGTGCGTTTTTTGTGAATGGCCAGCGATATCCGGTCCTATACATACAGTATTGACTGTTCAGGTTTTGTTATCATCTTTCGAACAGTCTAAACAGGAGATATAAAAATGGTGTTTTATTGCCTTTTACAACTCTCGATCCTCCGCCATCGGGATTGTATAAATACTGTATCGAGGTAAAAAACCGTTGTGAAAAAACTGTTGTCAATGAGTTGCTGTTTGAAACAATTTAAAATTCTTATTTTAAAATTAGTGCGCGTCATAAAAATATATTGCGCTGTGGCCGTGTATAAGAGCTCTTATTGGTTAGGTATCTTGTTTTAATGCGGATTTCACTGTCTGCTGGACCTTTTAAATGGCAAGGGCGTGAATGTTAAATTTCTTTCGTTTTCGGATCGTGTGCAAAATATTTTAAGATTTTGTGAATGCACGTTTTTGTTGGAGGATAAATAATGATGATGATCATACAAGTAAATTTAAAAAGGATACCCCATCCTCGCACTTTGTTCACAAAAGTATATCATACTTACAAATATTTTAAATACAAGTCAGTCAATCAACAACTACGATACCGCGTAACGTGTTGTGAAAAAGTTTCGAAATAATGCGAATACAATCCAAAAGACAGATGGTGTGTCTTTACCACTGGTATAATAAATCTATTTTATAATGTAAAATACACAAAAGCTTTAGAAAATCGTTAAAATTTGATTATAATGTGTATGACGGCGTTTTTCAAAACATTCTTACCTAATTCTTGTGTAAATGGACTAAAGACGAAAGCGATATGTACGAAATCTGACGGATGAAATCAGTCGATACGTCATAGATTAATAATGAGATATACCAATTGTATCATGTATTTTCTTTGATTTTGCATAAGATGATGAGTCCAGTATATAGAAGGTTGATCGAAGGTTATTCTCTCATCTGAAATAAAATATTAATCCGTCAATAACCGGCCAGTAGCAAAAAGCCGAAACCGCGCCAGCCCGGGCCTATGTTAATGCGGCTTTATGCCAACGTATTCGGCCGGCAAAAAGCCGAATACTTCGGATCGTGTGGAGGCGCTTTTACTGGTGTAAAACGAATTAACACGACTCGGAGACAAATATATCACGATTCGGCTTTTTTAGATTGCTCACATTTTTGATATGCGGGAGTGAGTGATTGCGATTGTCGAAAGATTTTTTGCACGATTTGTAAATAGGTAGGTACCTACATACATACATTATCACGCTTGTATTCCCAAACGGGGTAGGCAGAGCACTGGAAAGGCTACCAGACAGAACTGAGGCTATTTCACGTTTCGTGACCACTTCTAGCATATTTTATGATTTAAAGTTGGTAGGTATAATAGTGACAGGTTGCTAGCCTGTAGCTTTAAAATATACCTTAACACGGCGGGAGGCGCTACCGGGTAAAATTTACCACACGGTGCATAAATTCGCAAATATTTATTTTATTACTTAATTTT
>BHDV01008089.1:196423-208334 GCA_005406045.1 Adoxophyes honmai | reverse complement strand
AATATCTCCTTTAATAATTCAATAAAGAAAAAAAGGAAAACATAGGAACATGCTAACATATCATTAGATTGTTGATGTAAAAAATAATTGTTCTACGGGTAATATCCAGCGAGGAATCAGGGGACTACGTTTCCATACAAAATATGACCGCTCCATTTCCTCTTAACCTATTTCATTAGTCGCTTCTTAAGAAATTCACCGCAGAAATGGAGAGGTGTCATTCTACACTCGAGTTAAGTAATAACAAACAACAATCCAGCCTAAAGACGTCCCACTACAGGGCCACTACTCTACAATGAAGCTACATAAACACACTCAATCATTATTCTTGGTGATACCTACGTACTATTTTGAAGTTTTAATGGAAAAGGAAAACAATAGAAAACAATTACAAAACACTTTTCCTAAAATACTTTCTGGCCTTATACATTCAGAGTCATGTTAATCATTAACTCGAAATCCTTAACGCGATAAAGAGCGAAAGAGCTATTTCGATAACTAACCACATTCATATTCGACGCTAACAAAATGGCCTAAACAATGCAAAAGTCCAATGCTATCCGCGTCACGAACGTTTTAGGAGACAGCTCGCAAAAACCCACCTCACGGGCTAACGCAAAACAAGGCATCGCCTTATCAAAATTTAAATTCGTAAAAAGGGCCCTCGTCTCATTTCAATAACCGTTATTTTTAACCGACTCTAAAGAGGAGGTATACTTATACTCACCCCCCTCAGGTGATTGATGGCAGCTTGAGACAATGGACACTGAAACCCCGCGAATCTAACGCTTTATTTTATTTGTATCGGAATAACGAGACGATAAACGTCGAGATCGGCTTAGATTTGGGATTAACGGGTCTGCAGCTGCCGCGAATCTTAATAAGTTGAGACCGCAGCACGGAACTGATGGGTGACTGCCTTCGATTTATATGATAAAGAAAAAAAAATAACACAATTCGACACAGATAAAACATTGTTGATCTAACCTAAAAATAAGCCTTAAAAAAGTAAAATCTGAATGCTGCATGTGTGTATAAAATAGTACAATTTAGCGCCAAATAGCGCCAAAAATGCAGCACTTAGCTGCTTATGCTGCTGGCTGTGCTAGCCTCTGTGCTGTGGCTAGTCTGTCAGTCAGTTGTCTTTTCTCGCGTCAAGTGTGCTCCGATTCGATTGATTTAGGTATGGAGATCGTTTGAGTACCGAGTGAGGACGCCTATGTCCTATACTGAAAAATGTATAAAGTGGTAAGCAAATTTCATGTCTATTGAGGTGCGTGCAACAGCTAATTACCCGTAAAATTCCTGCTACACTTGACAATATTACAAACGCTCAAACAAAAACGTGAAAGTGGAGAGTAGGTATTTACTTTGCTTTGATGGAGACAAAGATGGTAATAATGATAGTTTTACTGCCTAGGTAGGTACTCCTATTATAAAACTATTTTTAGTCTTTCTTCGAACATAAAATAATTCTACCGTGTACTCACTAATAGTAGGAACTTTTCATCAAACGTGGTCATGCTATTAGGCATTTTTTAGCTCTAAGTGACTGTTATACAGCTTTAAGTCTCCATTGGATGCCCTTAAGCAGCACTTATAAGGCTATGAGTGACAAGTGCTGTAATTTAGCTTCTTATGCCATTAGGTTAGTGTAAACAGCAAAACGTACGCATGTAATTTTGAGTCTTTACAAAGTTTATTCGAGCATGAAGCTTTTACTTGATACTTTAGTAACAAGTACGTTCAACAAAACAGCTTAAGTATTAACAGCTGTTGGTTTAAAATCGTTTGTACGCGTCGTGGATGCGGTGGATGGTAATGATGTGGTGGAAAGCGTATTTCGAAGAAATAGTTTTCTAAAAATAGAGTCAGTCAGTCAGACAAGCTAGTAATATCTCTAAATTTTACCGAAAAAATACGCTAAAAGTGGGTAGGTACGAAACGAGTAGTAGTCATGGTATTGACTATGCCACGATTACGTCCCACTGCTGTGCACAGGACTCCTCTCTGAGAGGGCTTGGGCTATAGTTCCCACGCGGGCCAAGTGCGGATTAGGAACTTCACACACAACGTTGAACCCACGACCCTCTGCGTGGGGGGCCACAGGTCAAACCGCTGAGATACCACGGCTGATCGATTGACGTCTTATTGCTAGTGTGAATGTTAAAAGCCTAGTTTTAAACTGGCTTAAAAATTTTTTTTATTGCATACCAATTTAAGCTAAAATACAATGTCGCATTCGATTATTAAGTCGCAAGTCGTCGATTTCCTCAATATCTAAACGTCCAACAACTCGTAAATGTTTATAGGTAAGCCTCATGTCATCGACCGTAAAAATCTCTTTCGACGTAAGTTGGGCATTTGAGAAGTCGTTTGCGGCAAGGGGAGCGCGATGTACCGAATATTTAAAACAAAATAGTCGAAGAAAATTTGGCACTTCCGAAATAGTTACTTACTTAAATTTATCACTTATTAGGTAGGTACTAGCTTCTAGCTTTCCGCCCGCGGCTTCGCCCGTGTGGAATTCGGTTATATTGCGGCATAAAGCGAACATTCCCTCGGGAACATCTATTTTTTCCGGGATAAAAAGTACCCTATTATTTAATCCGGACTTCTATCTTTACGTCTGCAAAATTTCAAAGCAATCGGTTCAGTAGTTACGGCGTGAAAGCGGAACAAACAAACAAACTCACTTTCCGATTTATAACTGGGCTACCACGGCTACAAAAGTTAAATAATATGAGCCAAGATCACAAAAGACTATAATTATGAATTTCTGTCAGAAACCCTGAACATAAAAATTGTGTGTTATGTTTTAGCTTGACAAACTCCTCATATTGGTTCTTAAAATGACAGGGTCCCGTGTACCGTGAAAGTACATCATCGGCTACAACCAAGCTCATGCAGTTTGCCATTAGGGAAACTTCACAGCGTTCAAATGACATGTCTTTCTTTACTCCGGTATAATTGTCTCGTTGGCTTCGTCCTGGTTATTACCTGCGATAATGCCAGTTGCATATACACTGCTTTTGTTGATATAATCAATGATTTATGCCCTGTCTTTGTAAACTGTGATGCGCTTTTCTTTACGTGTTATCTATCTGTTTCATACTCTACGCCTTTGAGAATTCGTATTTAAGTGAAAAATGTGGATACTTTTGGACGCAGCAATACCACTTTAAGTACTTTGTATAAGTACATACATACATAAATCACGCCTGAATTCACAAATTAAGTAGGTAGATCACACAAAGCGCTACATGGACACCATTTCACACTTCGGATTAGTTGAAAGAGGTATAAATAGTTGTAGATTGCTAGCCTATCGCCCAAAGTATACCTTTACTTATTTCCTTACTTGCTAAATCCACGGAAGAAATGGTGAGGTGTCATTCTAAACTCGAGTTAAGTAATAACAAATAATAATCCGGCCTAAATACGTCCTTTTAAACCCGATATCACACGACAACTCCCGATACTTTTAAACGGAATACAGAAGTAAGGGGTAAGTGGCGTGGAGGCTATTTCTGCAAGGCTAGGTTTTGAACTATAAGGTGCTAGCATATTAGATTCAGATATTTTTGTAATTAATAACCTAAGGATTAATTAAAAAACATGTTTTATATAAGTTTTTTGCATTGATTTTTTTTATGCTTCATACGTTACAAAAACAATAATTGTCATTACCGTAGAAGAACAAACGTTGTTTTGCATTAAGTACCTAGGTACTAAAGCAATTATTAAGTTTGATCAAAACTAATTGATAACGATGCAAAAAAATCGATCCTAAAATGTGCGTATCTGATTTTCTATATTTTTTAATGTCAATTCTTCAATTACAATTGTGTTAGAATATAATGCATAAAATATAGTTAGACCAGTTGGCGTCACTGAATAGGAGTATGGTAAAGGCATGAAAAGGAATCTTACTTCTTTCACGTTTGTTAACAAATACCGTGTACACTTTTTGCCTCAATCAATCCGCCTTTATCATTTCAAAACGACAAGTTCATTTCAAATATTAATCATCTCAAACAACAGGCTTCTTTTGTTCCATCAACCAGTTTAAGCTCATTAATATTGTCGTTTGAAATTAAAACAAAATTTCGAAGACGAAGTATTTTTTACGCTTCAATAAATAAACGTGGGCTGTAAATTAGAATATTATCTTAATTCGCATAGCGTTCTAATGGGTGATAAACTTCTATTCTTATCTCGAAATTATATTTATAAGGGGAAGTCGGGCATAATGACATCAGATCATAATTTTAAAATCGATTTTAGGCCTTCATCCACAGCCAATTTATTCATACCTGAATACAAACCAATAATTTATTAAATAACGCCTTAATCAGAAAGCTACAAACGCAAGAAACGGTGATAGACTCAAAAACAAATCGCGCAAAAGAGGCTCTTACGGCCTACTTGCTTAATTATTTTTTGATTTTTGATTTGACTATTGTACTTTTTTTTCAAACTCTATTACCAATCCGATTGTGCCGTAGCTCCTCAATTTTACCAACATCAAAACACAATCAGTACGATTATGTTGCTAATGTGTATATTGTATTAACGACGTTTGTGAGAAGGCAATTAAAATTTTTATGTTAATGGCACGCCGGGCACGGACCGGTCCGACGTGCTTTTTCAACTGCTATCAATAATTAATTAATCAAAACAATATAAATGATTCTTGATGACTCTCGTCTTTATAAGATAGCTGCGCTGGCGCAGGTTATAGATGTGTATCTGTGACTGTTAGTAATTAATTGTGTAGTGAGTGGCGCGTGTTTACCAATATTTAATGGGTGCTTGAACTCTCCTGTTAAGAAAAGAATGTGCCAATAATTATAATTAATAGGCACGACTTTATTGCATTACCTTCATTGGAATCGATATAATGTATTTTGCTACAGCCAGAGACAAATGGTAAGAAAAAAAACCTCTTGCCCTGCAGCAAGATATCGTCTAGCTTAGTTAGGATATTAAACACAAAAATCGACTATGGCTATTTAAGGCCGGCGCTGACTGCCGGCATGGCACGGCAGGTCATGGCTAAGGATTTGTTACTGATATAACTATTTTAAATCTTATTACTATGAGTTTAGAATTCATGTTACTTTATTTTGATACAACGATGCCGCGGCATGTCACGGCATTTACAGGATGCTGCGGCATAACTTGCCGTGCCGTTCCGTGCCATGCCGGCAGTCAGCGCCGGCCTTTACAAACAGTAGGTTCATTGTTGACTTTGCAGTCTAATCGTCAGAAAAGATTCGAAGAATCGTCAGAAGGTTTGCTGATTGCTAATTCTGGACTGTTCTTTCATAATGAGATTTTTCATACATAGGAAATAAATAACAAAGATGAAAGTATCCGCTTTTTAAAATAGAGATTACTAGTCGCTTTAAGCGATATGGAGTAAGAAAACAGTTAGATAAATGATGATAAGTGAATTGATTTACGTAAATAATATTTATTATTATTGCCGTACCTATGGAGTTGAGTTTAGTAACACCTTTCCATTTTTTCCGTGGGTAAATAAAGGGCGTACCTATATGGAAATAGGTTAAGGTGTATTTTAGGCGAACGGCTAGCAACCTGTCATTGTTGCAACTCTTAACTTAAAACGCAAAAAATATACAAGAAATTGCTATGAAACATAAAATAGTCGTGGTGATATATCTTTGTAGTGTTTTGTGTTATCTGCCTACCTCATTTGGGAACACGGGCATGATGTATGTCGTACAATATTTACTAAGGTGCTTAATACGTTCCGGTACCAAACCCTCAGACCGTAACCCCAAAATTCAATAAGAAAAACGTTTTAATAATCTAACAAGTACACAAATGACTGCTAATCAACTTTAATCATTCGTATCTCGAATTGGGTTGCCGTTATTAAAGTAATGACGGCGGAACACACAAACAAACAAACGCTGCAGGTAATTAACGAAGGGGTTTGATAATGGGCCGATAATTTTGCCCCGCCAGCAATTTTCTAGAATTATAAGAGTAATGGCGGTGCTTGATTACGTTACTATCAACTTTTGAAAATTCCCTATGATAAATGACTCGGCTATAGGATTTATCGTGCGCGGCCTAAACTGCCCACTTAAGTCTGTTAGCGCGGTTAAAATTTAATTCGAAATAGATTATCAAATTAAACATAGATACTTTGAAGTATTTTAAAGATACCAGGGTGTCTTGTCTAGTATAAAAACAAAAGACGGAGGGAAGAAGAAGGTCTCATACCGAATTTAAGAATGAGTGAATTTAAAAATAAATACCGATAGCATTCTTCAATGTCTATCTATGTTGGTGGAATCATCAACAATATGTAGGTAATTTCTTCGGCATTCCATTTACAGAAAAACGGTTTGAGGTTCTTAATAAAACGAAAATTGCATAAATGACTTTATATCCCATTTTTCAATTATGTTTAGAATTGTAACGGTCAAAATCTCATACGTTTTTCAGTAAATCTAAAGAGTCACTGCAAATGGTGATACGGTTCGTATTGAGAACACAGAACAGTATAACAAACATATTAATTGTAAACGAAACGAAGTATAGACAAACGTTACTCCATTGCGACTCTGCCACACTAAAATATCTGTAGCATTATATTTTTGAAGGTCAAGTCACCGAAGTGTAAAAACTCAAATCTAACACCAACGACATAGAAAGCCAACAAATCGATTTTAACAGAAACGTTATCGAAAAACTGGCTCGCCATCTGCCACCGACGGACGGACAAATGGTGTTACAAATCAACTATGTAAACGGGTAGCTTTAGAACAAATCGTCGGCATACATCACTCTTTACCTTTATGATGTGTTTTACGCTGCAGTCGCGGACAATGTTCGCTGATTGCCCAGTTAAGAAATGAACGGCGGCTGTCAAGTCAGTCTTGTGTACTTTATAGGTGTGTGAACATTGGCAGGCTGTGGATAAATGCATAATGAAAACTCAAGCATATGGTACCAGTTGGCCTTCAGTAGTTCTTAAAGTACCTCAGCCTTGTTATAGTCAATAGTACATACTACACGTTGACTTATTTTTGAACCAATAAGCATAGATGTTCACATCAACAATGCGAATCTATTAAATTAGCAGTTGTTGCGGGACATTCGTGTCTTTAAAATCAAGCCCTCCGTCAATACTCTAATAAGTCATAGTCGCACTCCACCAGTTATTAAACAAGTAATCCCTGGTCAAATCGCGAGCGCCTGCTTCATTTTCAGCCTGAATCTTTTCCTACTTAGACTCTAAAGTAAATCTCACTTTTACCTATGACGTACACAAGTTGTTACGGGTCATTTATGGTCTCAAAATCGAGCCCTCCATCATAATTACGAGGGCTGCACTGAAAGTTTCGGGAAACTAATATTTAAATAACATTTTTTATCACGTATTATACCTTTCTACAATCGTCAAAGTTTCCTTATCTTAAAACACTGGCCACATAGAAAAAAAAAACAATGGTTCGGTTTCAATTGTTTTTTGAACTTGATGAGTCGCTGCCCAACATGGAATTGTCACGTGAAAAGTTAAGAGCTATGATTTACTACGACTTTAAAAGTGGATTAACACAAAAATAATGTGGAGACCGGATGATTGCTGCTTTTAATAATGAAGCCCCTTCGATGACCACAATATACAGGTGGTTTTCGGAATTTCAACGTGGCCGTGTTTCCCTCATGGACAATGTGCGTGAAGGTCGACCAAAATCGGCAGTCACCCAAGAAAACATCAATGTTGTGCGTCAACTGATTACGGAAGACCGACATGTGACATATCGGGAAATTCAGGAGTCTTTGGGCATTGGAATGAGTCAAATACAAATTATTCTACAGCAAGAGTTAGGCGTGCAAAAATTGTTTTCCCGGTGGATACCTCATCAGTTGTTCGACGAACCGAAAACGACTTGTGTCGATTAGTGCCCCGAAACTTTAAATAAAATCAACAGAGGAAGCTCAAATGCAGTTTTTAGTATTGTATTGGATAATGAGTCATGGATATACGCCTATGAGGCTGAAACTAAAAACCAATTTCGAGTATGGGCCTATGAAGGCGAGATTAAGCCGACAAAAGTGGTTCGCTCTCGCAGCACGGCCAAAAAGATGGTGGCTAGTTTTGTCTCCAAATCGGGTCACGTGGCTACAATTCCTCTTGATGACCGTAGAACAGTCAATGCCGATTGGTATGCAACCATTTGTTTGCCGAGTGTGTTTGGTGAACTGAGAAAAAAAACCTCAATCGTCGCATCATCCTTCACCATGACAATGTCAGCTCCCATACGGCTCGGTTAACAAAGGACTATCTAGACGGTGAAAAATTCGAATTACTGAACCATCCTCCATACAGCCCTGACTTAAGCCCCAATGACTCTTTCACATTCCCCAAAATCAAAGATAAGTTACGTGGTAAGCAGTTTCAGGCGCCAGAAGATGCCGTGGAGGCGTACAAAACGGCCATTTTGTCAACCCCACCTTCAGCGTTCAATGAGTGCTTCAAAAACTGGTTAGAACGTATGTAAAAGTACATTTAATATAAGGGAGAATACTTTCAAAAGCAATAAAATTACTTTTGATCATTTTAACTGGATATTTTTTTCTATTCCCGAAACTTTCAGTTTGACCCTCGTAGTGTTGATCACGTGTTCCAATTAAGCGTCCGCCATAAGTCGCACTCCGCCAGTGATGGACTAATCCCGGGCCAAGCCGCGAGCGCGGTATAAATTACGCGATCGGTACCAAGGAGACAATGATTGTGGCCATTCTGCAATATTGATTTTAAACTGGTATTGTTTGATTCTACGGGGGTATAAAGATATCTACATTAGGTTAATTATAGCAAACATTAAACGTACTTTTCCTAGAAAAGAAAATTGTTCGAATAAAATTTAGGAAAGGCAACTTTTTAGTTTGAATTTTGTGGCGAACATTATTGAAACAAAATGAGCTACCACAGCCCCACAGTTTTGGTTAAGGCTAAATTAAGACAGCGTTTTTTTCTTATGGCGACAAACTTAAAACATTAATTGAAATGTCATAAGGCGACCTTAGACGATAAACAACACAAATAAAACATATTTCATATTACATTATATCATTTATGTTAGTTATACTGTGTTTATTTTAATATTATTATTTTTAACGGCATTTTTTTTTAACCATCTGGATGCCCTGAAATTGCTAGATGTGGCACTGAATTCTTGAATTCATGTGCTCTGCCTACCCCTCTTGGGAATACAGGCGTGATGTATGTATGTATGTATGTATGTATTTTTTTTCCCTGGAATTTAAAAGGTAAAACTGAAAATAGTTAGTGAATTACCTACTACTGTTTGTTATAATATTTCCAATAAAAACTGTATCATCTCTTTCTTCGACGGTGTCTTAGGTTTACTTAGGAATGTTATCTATAGTTTCAATTAATTAGGCTACGAAATTAATAACAAATAAAGAATAACAACATTATGAACAAACACCTCGTTTTTTCTTTTAAAATTCACAAATGATATTAAATTCTTTATTTAAAGCAACACCAAAGAACGCCAAGCAAAAAAACAATTGAACAGCTTAAAAGTAAATCGCAGAATCGCCCCGCGGCCGGACAGGCGCTCGCGCAACAAATTACAATCAACACGGCGGACATGTTCGCACGTGGGTACCAGACTTTCCCTATCAATTTACAACAAATACATATTAAGCCTTGTGCAGACTAGTACGACTGTGTTATGCACGTTCGGAGATATATTTCTGTAAATTATTTTTGCAAGAGCTTAGAATCTTTAATCTGTGTCGATTTTAAAACCGATTTATTTTTGTCGTAAGAAGTGGAGGAACGATTATCGTTCCCTACTTAGGTTTACGTAATTTTTAGGCGACTGGCTAGCAACCTGTCATTATTCTACCTCTTTCATCAATATTTCAAGTTAAAATTATGCTAAAAGTTTCTTCGAAACGTGATATAGACATGAATTTGTTTACGTAGAATTTTGTGTACTCTTTCCACCCCATTTTGGTGTGCAGGTGTGATGTATGTATGTATTATTTCTTTAATTCGTAAAATTATAAAAGATACTAACATTGCAAATCATAAACTAAATGAACGACTTTATTTTTATAGTGCCATTTCATCACCGAAGATACCTAGACAGTTCCTTAAATCACACCCTGTCTATAGCGAGCCTGAAAAACTACTCCTCGGTCTTGATGCCCCTGTCTTCTCTCTGATACTCCAGAGCCAAGACAAAGCAAGGAACATTATATTCGTCATATAGAAAGTGAAGTCTTCTTGCAAATGAATAAACAAAAAAATACATTAATTCATTATAAGATTATAACCTAATTGCCTATTTATAATTAAGTTCCTATTATAAAATTCCGATCCTTAAAAGTTCCTTAATAAAATTCAGACGAGTCGCTGACGCTCCTAGAAACTCCACAGGACCAACACGCGAATAATAGAGGACATTTCACAGTCGCACTTATCTGAACAAGGCTCACCACAACAAATACATATTATACGCGTTTATGTTTATTTTATTCCAAGTAATTTCTCTATTAGGACACCTACACTCTCGTATCTGGTCTGGTTGTAGGCGTTATTCTTTTGTTCACAGGTCAATAAATCTACTCGGTGGTATTTCCTGCCCGATTAACATAGTTGTTTAGGATGCAGTTATTAACGCCATGGATTTGACGATTATGAATTCGAAATTTGTAATGTTGATTGATGGATTTTACAGGCCACATAGAAAGATATGTTTAAATTAAGAATAAAACTGATCTATAGAATGAATTCATCTTTTTATTATGCGGACCGACTGTGACGATGTAAGAATACGGTTTATAGTAAAAGTAAACCACACTTACCACTTTTAAATACAAGTATTAATAATACGAGTTCCTGCAATGTGTCGTTTTTTTAACCATTGGAAAAAAGTATCTGATATACGTGATTTTAATTATTAAAGATATGTTTGACACCAAAGGTATGAGTATTACAAGTTATACATTTCTTTGTCAAACTTTACTTCATTCGTCATTCCTCGCCCGATGTCAAACCCGTTCCGATTCAAAGCGGGCCCTGATGAAAACCCAATAACATCGTCTCGACCACTACCAAGGATTCTATTATCAAACCGTACGATACGACTGTCGATCGCCGAGATAGAATCGCCAACGCTGATTTACAATCTGGATTGTCGATCCGTAGCCGCCTACGCATGCGGACTATTATCTTTGGAAGACTACACGCATTATTTATGGTAAGAAGCTTTGCTTAGGATTATGTAGATCGAGTACCAACAAGGCTAAATAATAATCGCGTTTGATTATCAGTCAGTTTGAAACGGGCGTTGACTTCGCGTTAATTAGATTTTATTGGCTTATAGATGTTTTTTGTGCGTGTTTGTTGGGCGGGTGTTTAAACGACACGCGTTTGTTCACGTTTTGTGAAAGTCTAAATTATAAAATGATAACGGATGGAAACTCAATTTAAACCTTAGTGACTTTTTTTAACCAAGGGCGTTTGCAACGGATTCTGCTAATTAAGTAACATAATGATCTCTCTCGACTTCATATTTTCACATTCTCCTCTCTCTTTCTCAAAGGTTGGCAGCAAGATATTCCTTAAAGGATAAGTCCGCCTTTGTGCTTCACCATTTTGCTTACATTTATTTTTATATTTGATGTTTTTTACATTAAGTATTTGTTTACCTGCTTACATTTTACACAAGTGTTCAGGGTGTCCGAATAAAAGAATATAATTTCATATAATTTTTCACACAACACTATACTCCGACAAACTCATGCGCGACCGTCCCTGGAAGTGAGGGGCGGTGGCAGGGGCGAGGTAGTACGTCACAATGACACGCGATGTTACACCCCCCCC
>BHDV01008089.1:103264-196417 GCA_005406045.1 Adoxophyes honmai | reverse complement strand
CCCCCCCCGCTACTCCCGCAGTCTCCGCCATCGTCTAAAGCCCCTCTCTCATCCCTAAGAAAGCGCATAACTTACGTAAGCAAAATTACGTTAGACGTGGAAACATCAAATAAATTCCCATTCATAGCTTAGCAAACTCGCTAAATCCCACAGAAAGTCCTAGCCCATAAACAGGGATACTTCACTCGCAGTCACGAAATTTATTTGCAAACAGATGGCCACACCTTTGATTGCCTCAGAATTACGAGTGCGTCTGCGCTGATTATAATTGCGCGGACAGCGGATCTGATGCGCGTGACCGACGCGGCTTAATGACGTCTACCATTTGAGCTTGAGAATCGACCACTAACGCTCGCGACATGTGACGAGCGTTTTTGTGAGTCGTGGTGTTTGGAGAATAGGGTATCTGTTTACGCGATTACGATTAATTAAATAATTTTGAGGATTTGTTAATTGTTTTTGAATTTTGATTTATACTTCAGCTGCAAGTAATATAAAAGTAATTAAAAAATGTATTTTTAATTAAGTAGACGGTTGATCGTGTTTAAACTATTATGTATTAGGAAAAAACAACTTTTTACCGACTGCAGTAAGTAACCAATTTAATTGCGTAGGCGTAAGGCCGGCCACATACATTCGGAATTTTTCCGTTCGGAATCCCGAATCAGACTTTCCGAACGCAGTCGATCCATACAAAATCAATGGACCGCCACACACATTCGGAAAAATTCCGTGCGGAATTCCGAACGGAAAGCTTCCGAATGTGTGTGGCGGTCCATAGATTTTGTATGGATTGATTGCGTTCGGAAAGTCTGATTCGGGATTCCGAACGGAAAAATTCCGAATGTATGTGGCCGGCCTAAGGACACCCATAATTCCAAGAAAACAAATGAATTCATGTACTTTCTAAATTTAAACAGATAAAAAAATCATGCGAACACATTCCGAACGTCGTTTAAAAAACCGCCCGTGCGCCGCGCACACGTCGCGTAACGCACTCGCTTTCGCACTTAATCGAGAAATATGGCGCGTGCGTTTATGCGCGTGCGCTTATGCGCGTATTTATTGCGCCGCCCGGATTAAGACGCTCGATTTATACAGCGCTCATTAGCGCTAAGTTGATTAGTTGGTGCGCTAATTTTAGAAGCTTGGGTATAGCGGTTGAAAGATTATCTCTATAATATAACCGAACCAATTGATTTGTGATCCGCCGTATAACGCTGTTACAATGAACGTAGTGAAGATTTTGTTTGTCAAATGCAATGTGACTATGACGGTTATTGTAAATAGATTCTATGGTGGGTGGGTATTGTAGGTTTCAAAGGAAGTTATTGGGACATACAGTTATGTACATATTTCATTATCTAAAATAAATTACTATGATTCCTTTTTTTCATTCAGTTTTTGTTTATGGCTATCCTGCGAGATCTATGTTTTTTATGATAAAAAATAAGTTAATGTTAACTTTTCTTAGTTGGCACTGATGCTAAGACTTGAAAACGTAACTGACAGACTCCACTTAATAGTTCTGAGCTAGTAAAAATTCATTCATGCGGACATTTTAAAGTCAAAGAAAATTTCACAGATCATTGAAATCACTTTAAACAAATATTCGTTCAGAACACTAAGCGCGAATGCCGCTTGGGGCAAAAGGAATTCGATGACGTAAAATATAGTTGGAATAATAATAATAACATTTTAGTGTAATGTAATCAATAAATAGGTACCTTTAGTAATTAAGACAAACCCTTGACACTCCGCTGCTAACCTAGATACGCCTATTGGATTAAACGTAATGCAGCACGGACTACATTGCCGCCTGATTAAAAATGTCTTCAGACAGAATACATTACAAATCCTATCGCGATAGAACTGCGCTGTATCTGCATTTACCACACATCGCCTAAAACGGGAGTTGCCGAAAAGTTTTCAACTCATCCTTGCTACACTTTACGTTTACAGGAGAGCGTATGTTTACCCACTCATTTCAAAATCAGTTAGATCCCTACGAATCCCTAAAAAACGATGTGTCATATTTTAGGCAGACTTATAGCACGCATCACCATCTCCCGTACAAGTAGTACGCGGCGTCCGCCGACCACTTCCGTGGACTACACGCGACGAAAAACTTCGCGTGCTTTATAACGGGACTTCATTAAATTAATTACACTGTTAGTTCTAGATCGCGGACACCACAATACGGCTATATTTACACGATAAGGGCAGAGATTTATAGCTTGCATTTCTTTTGTCAGCTTCGAAATTGTACTCGCATAAGTTAACCGAGATTAAAGTAATCGAACTTATAAATTTTGTCCTCTCACCTCTATATGGCGCGGCGTCGACGCGAACTTTGCGCAAATTAATGGGAAGCATTATCAGATCGAACCTCGTACATGGCGTTTATGCTGAGATAATTTTGTGTACGGACTTTTTAATTCGTTCACGCTTGTTGCTTGTCAGCGTAGGTGTCGGGGAGTGGGTCGGGATGATACCATTCCAACAATACTTGCTCTGGAACGAGACATTCTTTTAATGACATTGTGATGTCTGTTTTCCTAAGTTGATTATGGATATTGTTATTAAATAAAAACAAAAAGGGTCCTAATTGGCGTAGTTAGCATACGTGGTTTATAATTATGTGTGAAAATTGTGAAATTTTGAATAAATATTTTGATTATGAACATTTTCCGGAATGAAAAATATAATTATTAAAAAATATAAAATAAACATTCATTATTCCAGGCAGCGAAAACGAAAAACAAACCGACACGAAATTAATTTCTCTTTGAGCTCTGCTATACAGTCACTATGAAAATACATATAGTTCGTGATGTCATTATTCAAGTGTTTGACTCTTTCTCACTATAATCACATCATTTATTTTCTAATCATAAAATAAGACCATAAAAGGGATTTAACAAGTGACAGTCGTGCGACGGAGAATGGCCGTAAAACAATGAATCGCTATAAACTGCAGGCTTTAAAACAAAATCACTTTTACTGGCGGAGAAACCTCATTTTAGCCGTGACATTCCATGTTCCAAACAAAACAACGCCGGCTAGGGCACTAATTAAAAAGCTTAATGACCACCTTTAAATTCTTCACACAAGCAATCAAATTATGGCTACACAGGTGAACTTTGTTCAACTGTTACAGAGTGCAATATTGACTGTTTTACGCTGTATCGAAAACGTGTTAAAGCTGTCGCGAGGCGCTGTATATTTTATCGTGACAAGTCATATAAGTAACCCGAGTTAAATAGAATCTTCAAGCACGATGCCGTAATGCGTTTTATTCCATCCACTGATTTAAGCTTTTCTTTTAAAAAATCTTACGAAACGGTTTTATTATTAAAAAGATAAGATTCACTTAAATTATTATTCAATAACCATCGAGAGCGTCATTTCGATTTAAAAGTCCATTAAAAACGTAATAATGTGACTCGAAGATGGAGTGCAGATGGAGATAACAAGAGAGTCATTATAATCGTCACCCTATAAAATCTGTTGGGTACAGGAAAATGAATAATTAGTCGACTTTACACAGCAACAAGAGGCTTTGTCTTAATTATTGCACCATTACAGGCCACCACTCCCCGACCCTCGGTGATACCAGCTAATGAAACTTAACAGGGGCTGGAACTTGCAAGACAAGTAATTAATTCCATGGAACACCCGGTTTAAAAAACCCTTAATTTAAATTTAGCGGCCAGCTTTTTTTCGCCAAACTCCCGCGGAATTCCTTTTATTCTCACGAAAGGGAATGTAAATGTTTCGTCGCAGTTTCATTTGAATTAATTAACGGATCTAATGACTGCGAACTTTTTCATCGCTCCGGCCGCCATAACAATGTTTATGGTAAATAAAACTTGTCAAGGAAATGCTTTTTTGCCAATCTGTCGGTTTTTCTTTTTAATTCGGGGTTTGTCCGCCCGGGGGTCGGATTGTTTGGATTTATTCGTGTAATTAGCGAAGTTTGTTTCATTCGGTTTGTTTAATTCTGTTTTCGTGATACTTATTGGTGAAACAGTAAATTTCCTAATTTTGTTTTGTTGTTTTTACGGTTGAATAATGGGGAGTTCTTTGTTGCTAAAATGCGGTGGGAATTGATTGGTTCAATTATTCGAAATCCAAACCATCACTACTTGTAAGCACGGACGCTGTAATGTGGCCA
Source organism: Adoxophyes honmai (assembly GCA_005406045.1). Classification (NCBI taxonomy): domain Eukaryota; kingdom Metazoa; phylum Arthropoda; class Insecta; order Lepidoptera; family Tortricidae; genus Adoxophyes; species Adoxophyes honmai. The sequence continues at coordinate 192,240 of BHDV01008089.1, read as the reverse complement.
AAGCGTTGCGGCAATTAAAACCTTTTTCATCACACTTGCTCGTCAATGGTGTTATTACAAGAGCGTGTCCTTTAGTACAAAGGCCTAAATTGTAACCGCGGGAGTTATCATTACATCCTATGGGAGGTAAAGTTTAGTTTTAAAAATTGCAAAAGTTAGTATAGGTACGTAAGTTCAGACTAAGGAGGTTAAAAATGTAAAAATAAAAATTGTGCTATTAAAACTTAAGGGCCAATTTTTAAATGCAAAATTAATGTATGCATTATGAAACTGTATTAATTTAATACTTTGGATGTATGTCAACGCGTTTTTTAATATGCTTTTTTCGTAAATTTGTTTGAACCTTTTCGGCAGAATCTGGCTGTTGACCATTCGCATTCTGTGCGAAATATAGTTCTTGTCTGTGGTATATGATTAAAAAAAGAGACAATAGACCTAAACGCACTGACAGCAGTGACAGCGCAAACGGTAGGTATAGCGCGGCGCGGTGACGTGATGTCATGCATTTTCTTTAATTTTTAGTTTTTCCTCGCAAATGTGATGAAAAACATTGTGTGTAACACGGGGAGTAAAGGACATTATAAACTCGAGTCATAAAAGCCCTCCGCCTGCGGCGTCGGGCTTCTAACAGCCTCTCGTTAATAATGTTCCATTTCCTCCCCTAGTTACTCAATGTACTATTTTTATTTCATGTGTATGTAAGTACTGCTAAGTGATAAATACGAAATAGGTAATAGGTACTTTACTAATTCGGAATTACAAAATAGCTGCCATTAAAAAATCATATGACTGAAGAATAGATTGTTCGGATAACAAATATCTGTTTAGGTAATTAATAAATTATAAATTGTGGGAATGAAAAATTGTTTACCCAATCAATTAAAAACCCTAGTTTAAAAGTGAAAAATTGTAATGATAAATCGCATTCTCCCCAAAATTATGACAGCTCTACTAAATTAAGCGTAGACAAAACCCAAAAGTCAGCCGACTAATAAATTACGAAGGCGAAAGGGTTAAAAAAAGATCCCGGAGTTGTTGTTCTATAAAAATTTAACCCGTTTAGCGGAGTCGAGTAATAAAGATTAAAAAGTTTATTTTTTAACACTTTCGGTGCTAATGAGGGGGCGTTGGAAACAATTTGAAGGATTACCTTCTAAAAGCTTCCGTCAGCATTTTAATTGAGACTTTTTTGTGGGCAGAAAGGCTTTTAGCCCCTTTGACGCTTCTCGCGCCTGCCTTTGTGGAGGTTTGACGTTAATCTATTAATGACGGAAAACGCTGTTACACTTTTTTATTGCGTAACAAATCTATTAACATCCTGTACCTTTACTATGAGTCCACAACGACCGTTCTCGCTAGCCACAGAATATACGATGTATGTGCATCACGCCTGTATTCCCAAATGGGGTAGAAAGAGCACACGAAACGTTACATAGTCAAAACCGTGACTATTTCAAATTTTGCTACCTTTGGCATAATTTTAGGTTCAAACATTGAAAGAGGTATAATAGTGACGGGTTGCTAGCCTGTCGCCTAAAGTAAGACGTGTTGCACATTAACATGAACTGATTAGAGTTTTTTTTATTATTTATCGAAGTGTATGTGTCAGATGTGAGTGTTACTATGTAACATTTCATATACTCTGCCTACCCCATTTGGAAATACAGGCCTGATGTACGTATGGTTATAGTTATTATTTTGATCAGATTTTAATACATTCCCGTGTGGTGCCGGGTCAGAATAGCACCTCCCCATTTCTTCCCGTGGGTGTCGTAAGAGTTGACTCTGGGAAAGGGTTAGTGTATTGTGGGCGATGGGCTAGCAACCTGTCACTGCGATATCACGCTTAACCATCTGGTTACCCTGAAATTACTAAACGTGGCACTGGATTTTTGAATTCATGTGCTCTGCCTACCCCTCTTGGGAATACAGGCGTGAAAATATGTATGTATGTATGTATGTATGTATTTTAATACAAGATTAATTTCTCGTGTCTTAAATTTGTGGTTCTACTGCTGTTGATAGAAAACAGTCAATTTTATTTAGGTACTTTATCTTAGTAACCTTGAAAACTACAGTTTTCAATTTACAGACTTACAAGTTTAATAAATCTAAAAGTCTGGTTGAAAATGAAAATTGTAGCACGCATATAAGTTCTTTAAACTTATGCTTCAAAATTCGTAAGACTTCAACAATTCAATTTGACACTGGGTACGTGTAAACAACAGAGAAAGGACGATTGGTCCCTTAAATTTGCGCAGCTTGTTCAAGGTCAGAACAGAACACGTCACAATACAATTTGCAATATCCTAGGTTTTACAATTGTATGAAACATTGACGAATTTGAACGCATTATCCACGAAAATATCATCAACATACACTGTAGTGAAATAAGAGAAACAAAGGAAGCGTGGGTAACCAAAAGCACTCAAAAGTATCCTGCCAGTTTAGGTCCTGCATAAATAAACGGTAAGAATTCTTTCAACAATAAGAGACGACTCAATACCGCGGCAGCTAATTCAGCTATGTCAATATTGTCAATACGTTATCTGAACAATGAACGGCGTAAAAAAGCATAACTCTAATCTCGAGTATGACATTACGAGAATACCAATGCATGCGCGAAAAATCGATCGCGCACCGTCTTAAATTCCTCACCCTTTTCGAGGGGGCTCCCCCAAAAAAACGAAAGAATAGAAGAGGGAAAAAATCTAAATCGTCTCATATCTCCCCCCTCCGCGGCCCGCCCCCCTCGGACACCTCAACGTCAAGCGCCCTCCTTATTTCGTATGCGAGCTCCTCTGGCAATCATTATAAGGATATCGATTAGGCCCACGTCTCTAACCTGCCCATATCTTTCGGGAACACTCGTGTGTGCTTAGGATTTAGCGGCATACACAATGTTTTTTTTCGTGATTTTTTAAAAATCATTAATATTCTAATTTTTCTTAATACTCATGACATGAGTGTCAACGTAACTATGTAAATTATGATATGCGTATTTGCACAAAATAAAATTCTAAAGAGCTCGCGGAAACTACAATACTCCATGTTGTGCATAACACAACAATGTAAACAAGTACATCTGTAATTACAGTGTATCCAAAAGAACCAGCATGTAAACAAACTTAAAGAATACGCCGTGCCCTCGCCTCAAAACGGGCAGGTTGTAAATAGATGCAGCGGGGCCGAACTCTCAAATTTGCGATTGCCTTTGTCGAAAGGAAAGACCTCGAAGACTCATAGTTAACAACCGAGGACGGACCGTGCATAAGCAGATGCAAATTGTTCCCGTTAAACTATTTCGGAAGGTAAACATAGAGGGTCGCGGGGCCCACGTGTTCCCAGATCCGGGCAACGAGATTAAAAATGCTGGATGGCGGACCGCCCTGAGCCGGGTCGAGTATGAGCCAAGAAATATTGGAGTTTACGAAGAAAGCCGCTTTGGGGATATGTAAATAGGAAACTACAAAAGTAATGTTTGAGTTGGGACGTGTCGTGTGAGTGAGTGGAGGCTGGATTATTGCGGCCACGAGTTTGCGGGGAAATTGGATCCAATCTACAATCCCGACTGCTGATTAAACACCCAATTAAAAGATAAAACAGCTGGGAAAAACAAGGAAAAGTTTTAAGTTCAACTTTCTTGGTTGTGAGAAACCCGTGAACGTAACGACAACTTGAAATGCACCGAGAGCGTAAAAAGTGCTGGGGCGTAACTTGTTGTTTGGATCTTGTAAGACTTAACGAAACCGAGATGGAATCGCGAGACGACCGAGGTTTTTATTTTCAACTGTGACTCGACAGCGCTGATGGGTCCTTGGCCATTTCCTGAGGGAACACAAATTAAATTGGACGGATTACAAATACGAAACTTACTACTCTACGTTTTTCTTGAACTCAATGTGTAAATAGATACCAATCTTTTCAATTTAACAGAAGGATAGACAGTCAAATTGTGTGATATTAATTCAAAAACGCATTTCCACAGGATGCCAGGGTTATTAAACGTAAGGACAGCAATTCATGGCTGTGTGAGTAGATATATCGTAAGTGCCTAATTCCGTTTGGCTGAATCTAATAAATCCCAACCGCTGAGCGGAGAATATCTCAAAGCTGTTTCATTATTCGGCATTAGCCGGCGGTCGGCCACGCAAATCTTAGCGTCCCTCCGTCCCGGCCAAGAACCCCCAATTTCCTTCATTACTTACCTCCATCCGAGACAATGGCAAGACGACGACATGAAAAAAAATATAATAATTTCAAGTGGAATAACGCTGAAAATCTTTTCACGGGAAGAAGAATTATTGTTGTTTTGCAAGCGAGCTCTCAGAGACAAAATGCACCATCCTTATTACGCCATTGTTCGTGTTACGAGCTTTATTCATTTTTACTTGGCTCGACTTGAATGCTTATTAATTTAGGACCGTGATAAGCTCAAATTCTTTTCAACGGAGAATGGAGAATTTTACCTATTGTAAGTTATTTCACATCTTATTGAGTTCGTGAAATATAAATTTAACCATGAGAATTTTCGAATACGGCTCGAGTCAGCGAGTGCACGAACATCTTTGGACGTATAAAAGAATGAGTTGCCGTAATAACTACACCGCATGGGTGCATGTATTGGAACGAGTATGTATAATGAAACGTAAATATACATCACGCCAAGCGCTTTATGGTAATCGAAATATGCCGAAATATGTTGTTAAGAGGGCAGAAAACTACTACCGAACATGCGAGGGATGAACTGAGCTTTCATATTTTGCGGGTAACCTATAACGAAGCGACTTTCTAACTTTCCGGACTGTCGTGTGTCGTTGGGATTTCTGAGACGACAATAAACATTCCGACATGCCTTTTATGCCACTATTGGAACAATATTGTGGAGTGAGTCGCACTCGTGATGTTGCTATTTTTATAAGCACGAGTCATTTAAAATGTCACGTAAACGAATTTGCAAGAAGGCTGGGGTGCTTTAAAGCCTGGAGTTATTTTATAAGCACAAAGCGCTCGCCTCAAACCAAGACAAACTGGCGTCCCCCGGGAGCCCGAGTCAAGAGTGATTACGGATTTTAATTATTTTTTTAAGCCGGTGGCAGAGAGGTGATGTTTCCCGAGCCGAGGCTTATGCAAACAATCGACTCGCACTTGGAATTAATCCGACTCCCGTTTTTTCCTTCGCGACAAGGAATTAACAAGCAAAGAAGTCATTAAGTCGGAAGATATTCGAGGATTCCTTTTAATTGCGGCTTCCTTGACATCCGGCTTCTAATTGGTTCGTGTCGGCGAATAACTCTTGACAAATTGAATTTGTCGTGAAACCTTCTTTCAGGCGATTTGTAATTTATTTTTCTCATTAGAGACTTTGCGGAGATGTTTTTATTTTTAAACGGTACCTACGCTGCGTTTAGCTGTGCAATGTTTAAATGTTTTTCTTCAAAGTATTGCTATTTTTATAAATATAATGTTGGATACTTACAAACTGAGTCTCAATACAGATTTTGTTTAAAAAATCTGCTATAACTAAGTTCGTATTACTGACCTTGGAGAACAATCTTTTGGCCCATCCATAGAATGCGGAAAACTTTAAGCAATTTAATAAAACTGGTGATTGTTTTAAAGTATAGTATACCTAGCAATAAAAGAACACTGACGATGATAAGCAATTAAAAAATTAAAAAAATCAAAAACAGTAAAATGATGTTTGATGTCTGATGTCATGTTGTGAGAGTCATGTGTTCACCCCGATGGGACCTGCTGAATTCTGTGCCAGAAGAGATGGGACAACTTTTTGTCATAGATGTGCAGCAGTCTTATTTACAGGTATGAGTGAAAGAAACAATATTTCAGTTCCAAACTTAAAACTGCCGTGAGAAATACGGACAACTCACGTTTTAAATCGAGATAGTGTTGTTTCCTAGACCACAAGTCGCATTTGCGCGAAGAGAACAGACTCACTCTGTAGTGCGCATTTGGCATCTGTAAAACACATCGAGCTGAACTCGATTTGAGGCGTGAGTTAACCGTGTTTTTCATTGTAAGGTTCGGTTCATTTTGGTATGATTCATCACGTTGGGCCGTGGCATCACTACAAGTGACGGACATCCCTAGCGCGGCCGTTAGAAAAAAAAAACAATTGACGTCCAATTGCGCGCATACGGAGTTAGCAATATTAATCAGAATAGAGTTTCATGAGTAAACCATTCTTATTAATTTATATCAAGCTTGATTCACTTGATATCAAAGGCACAAGCACGTGTCATTACCGTGCATAACCCGACCCCATTATCCAATTATTTCCAACCTTTCAGCGGTTCAGTAATTACTCCACTTGCTAAGTCTAAACGTCCTCCATGACAGTCTAAGTGATTGTATGCGGCTACGGTAATGAATTATTTGTGCATCGCGTGCATCGGCAACTGCTAATTATCCGATATTATTATGAAGTGCTGACGATTTTTTTTCATCGATTTTTTTACGCCACGGACATTTACCATTCATACTTTCTGAATACTGTGTGGTAAGTATTCGTTGTCGTAGATGTCCCTTGTGTTATCGGATTTGGAATAACTCCTCTCCATTTCTTCCGTGGATGTCGTAAAAGGCGACTAAGGAAATAGGTTAAGGTAAATTTTAAGCGACAGACTAACAACCTGTCTCTATAGTACCTTCCCAGAAGTGGCTATGGAATGATCATGTGCTGATGTGTACCATTTAGTGTGCTCTGTCTACCCCATTTGAGAATACAGGCGTGATATTATTTAGTATATGTATGTATGTATGTACATATCCAGAGAAAAGGTATTCCTGGGATCGCAATTGTTTTTTTTAAAAGGAGGATAAAATTTCGAAAGTTTTGAACGTCTATTCAGATTGTACTACACATTAATTGGTATGAAAATGGAAGCTGTACCGTATAGGCTTGAGTTGTCTGAAGCCACTTTATGACGTAAGGCAATAACCATTTTGGAGACAAATATTTACAAAGGATAACCGGGATGATAGGGAAAAATATTTATAAAATGAATGACAACTTTACTATCTTATTTTACACACTGAGAACGAAACAAAATCAAATCTCATAGAATTTTAGGTAATAGTACAAGAAATATGTTCGTCAGATTTTTTCCCATCTAATAATGTATGAAAATAAAGTCAATAACTTACGGATTTGTTAATTACTCTGGCTAAAAAACATAAAACACGGCAGTTCGTTACCGTTTTAAAAGCTTTACTAATAAATTAAAAAATCAGACTGAGTACTAAAACCTGGCCTTAACCTGAATGCTAATTGTGACAGCAATAGTTTTTAATTGGCCGTTATTTCTTTATTTTTCGTTTGGTGACTAACCGTACCAAGAACTTCGACTTAGTTTTGGATTTATTTTTTGAGAAAAACTCAACATCCTAAAATTTTCAAGTTGAAGTAAAAATAAGGTGAAATGAAGGTGAAATAAACACACTTGTTACGTGAGTAAGTAGGACGTGTTTGGAACTAATTTGTAGCCCATCCTTTTAACTTGCTAAGTTGAGTACCTAAATGTTGTGCAACACCTAGAATAAGCAAGCAGACGATGACAGGGAGATTTTAACTAACTTAAAATAGCATTTCAACTGCTGCTGCGCGCAATCGATATTGAAATAAGTTAATTTGGTATAACGGTGTTACGTCATAATGTTACTTGTTCAGTAGCCCCTGAAAAAGGCACGATATCTGTACAAATATTGCCCAAATTAAAATAATGGCTTAAAAATGGCTGACCAATGCATACCTCTCAATCAATCCATTAATATCAACGACTAAAACCTCGTCAATACTCATTCACTCGTTTCGGTTTTCAACGAAGATCTCCCACTAATTGAAAATGAAATCTGATTTTCCCCCTTACCATTGAACGGGCCCCCGTGATTAAAAGTATTCGAAAAAAATACAAATAATCAAATTACAATATCGCTAACGACTTGGGCCTTCTCCCTAGAATCCTTTTTATATTTTTCGGGAATAAATTAAAAAATCTAGGAAGGGAAGGAAGGCGCAAACAACGACTAGCGTTTTCAAGTCGGTAAGCCGGGATTTCACTAACGATGTTCTATTATTTTGGGGTTTTTGTTGACTCTAAGCCAAACTCTTCAAAAGGTTTTCAATTATAGAACTGAAATTTCGTTGTTACACTAAAGAACGAAGAAAAAGCTTAATTTGTAATCGACACAATTTTATGACGTGCTAAAATTTTCCCTTTCAAAACAAAAAATAATTCATCGCCTGAACATAGTAATAGATCCCAGGAAGAAATAAAAGTCACCTTAGAACTTTATTTTATCTGCTTAACCTGTGTCACACACTAAGCAGATACGATAAGATATCTTCTGAGCGGATATCTGTCAATAGCTCTATACAATTCAATAAACTAACACACAGCGCAGATAACTTATATTCTTAGCATCAAGTATCTGTTTGCACCGACATATGGAAAGAAGCCATTTATACGCAGATATAAATATAATCGTATCTGCATTGTTTAGTCTGTGACACGCTAAGCCTGTTTGATGGATAAGGCGACAACAGTTTTGTATCGCACAACCGCTAAATATCGCCCGTCCAAGCAAGGTAATGTCTACATCCACGTTTTTGCATCACCATTAAGCTCATACAAGACTCGCGAATGAAAAATTGCCCTATTTTGAGGATGGATGACGCAAATTAAGAAAGTAATTACTCATCGGAAACGCACGGGGGTGGAATGTTAATAAGACGAGGCGGGAGATATTTTTCATTTTGTCCTCGGACATCGACGAATGAGGCTTTCCTAAGGCCACTAGATTTCGCTGTTCGGACGTTAAGTCTGAAAAATGGTCGCCCGAATAAACCATATTTATATAAAAGTACGATCATCACGTCGGTACGTCGTTTTTCAGTCGGAATATTAAGAAAAGAACGCTACTAGCTAGCTGTGAGTGGCTCATTCCAGGTATTTACTATTCTCGGACACTACTTTGTCAAAATGCGGTAGTCCCGCCTGTATTCCCAAATGGGTTAAGCAAATCACACGAAACATGACATAGACAAGCCATTCCCATTTCACGTTCTGTGGCCACGTTTTAATTTTAGGTTTAACAAACATATGAATGAGGTATACAAGTGACAGGTTGCTGGCCTGTCGCCTACAGCATACCTAAACTAGTCGTCTCTTACGACACCCACGGAAACATTTTGAGGTGTTAATCTAAGCCCAACACCACACGCTGATGTAAATGTTGGTTATAAGCTCACAGAGACAAAACCTCATCGAAAGTAAAGAAATAAGTGACATCAAAAAGTCTTTTTCGTGCAAACAACTTGTTCTACATACCCAGACGTCCAAACATCAACAATTCCACAGCCGCCTCGTCTCGTAATCCGTCGAATTTCTCCCGAACTTTTTCCGACCACTTATCACCCCCCATCGGGGCCGGCCACTAATTGCGTCCGTTAATTAGGAAACGTCATGAGTGTTTACCGAGAGAGCTAAGTGTGAAGTTCGCCTCCCTAATGCCCGGCGTGAAATTACTTCCTGCCAAGTTGAAACTTTTTGTGAAAACTTGGCCGGATTAATTAGCTGATGGGTGGATTAGAAGACTAACACAGTTATAGGAGTTGCGAGTTTCCTTATCAACAGGATTAATTTTGTTTTGCTCAAAACCACTGTGAGCACTCTTGACTTCAGATGGTCGAACGTAAACATGGATTTGAAACTTCTTTGGAACGAGCTTGCTTTGACTGTACTATGATTCGACTAACTAATGCCAAGGCATATAAACCGTATGGTGCCGGGTTTAGAATAACACCTCTCCATTTCTTTCGCGGATGTCGTAAGAGGCGACTATGGAATTAGGTTAAGGTATATTTTAGGCAACAGGCTCACAATCTGTCACTATTATAACTCTTTCATCTGTTTATGAAACCTAAAATTATGCTGAACACGGCCACGTTACGAGAAATTGTCATGGTTCGGTCTATGAAGCTTTTTGTGCTCTGCCTACCTCATTTGGGAATACAGGCACGCTGTGTGTATGAATGTAAAAATGTTAGTGTTCTGTTCTGTTACTCAAACTTCTGAAGATCAGTTAAACGAAGACTAACGGTCTTCTTTAGGTAACGTAGGAAAGAAAAACAAAGACCGGTGATGTCAAAGGAAATTAATCGGAGCAAGGTGAGGCATCAACGTTAGTAATTAACACGTAGCCGGCTTAATTACGCGGCCACATTGAGGCTAAGTGAAACGTGTCATCCCTGGCTGCCTTTATTGGGTGCCTTCAACTGGCTAACACTCGTGATCCTTACTAGCGGGTGGTAAGATAACAATTTCATTGTACCCCGTTTTTTGACGGGGTATGTGAGAGGCGTTCAAGTAAAAAAGTTAGAGCTCCACTCGTGTGGTGTCGAATAACACCTCTCCATTTCTTCCGTGGATGTCGTAAGAGGCGACTTGGTGTAGATTTGCTTTTGTCGACAGGCTGACAACCTGTCACTATTATACTACCTCTTCCGTCTGTTTTCATAGCTAAAATTATGTTAGAAGTGGCTGCGGAGCGTGAAATACTCGTAGTCATAATCATGGTTTTGTCTATGTCACGTTTCGTGTGGTCTGCTTACCCCATTTGGGAACATTGACATAATAGGGCTTTACTGATTTACTGACTTAATATTTACTTTGAAGTCATATCGAGTCTGAATTTGTATAAAAATAAGAAAATCCCATGCCATAAGGAAATCCCTATTTATCGTTCATACGTCATCGACTGTACAAAAAGCGATTTTGCAAATACTATCCAATCCGTGGTTCCGTATGATTATGCCGTGTTATGACAGCGCGAGTTGGCAACGGCGGGTCGCCGACCCCACTCCGAGTTTTAATGATAAAAAAATGCGTACCTACAAGAAGGGGAGGCAGGGGAGGCGAGTAAGTGCCATCGAAGGAGGAAAAAACTACGTAGGAAAATATTTGGCGCGACAGGTTGCCCCTCGCTCCCCTGAAGGGGGACCTTGATAAAAATTAAATCTTAACGACGGAAATTTAAAGATGACGCTCGAACGATCAAGAAGAGTGCACATCTGAGCCCTGGGGCGCTTTAATTGGGCCGTATGTATACTGTATACGTGTTTAGGGTATCCCGAAGTGTATAGCATTTTTTATAAAGGATGTCGTTGATTGATTGCCAAATTTTCGTGAGCTTACGATAGCATTTGGAGCTGGATGTTTATTTGAATAGACGTAATTTTGGCTTAATGAACTGTATAATTGATTGCTTACTAAAATAAAGTAAAAAAAAACTTAAGTTACATTTTTAGTTACAAAATTGTTATTTTCTATTTTATTCCTTACAGCTGGTTTTAATGACGATCACTTTCGGGGGAGATAATTTAATAAAAAATACCGTGAGCAGTAATGTTATAATCGACAATCGTTAAGAACACTGGCACTCGGAAAATAAAAACATTATACGAAACTCGAAATTTGCTGCATTGAAATTCAAATGGGGATGCAAGGAGATTTGCATCGGGGCGGCATCGACTATTGATTTTCTTGCGTCTTGAGGCTACCATTGCAATCCTACTTGTTTAAACTTTTTATTTTACTCTTCACTCACGTTTTTTGTTTCGGCTCCTCGCCCTAGGCTTGCTCCCCTAACGCACTCCCTCTTGCATAAAAAAGCTTCTAATCGATAATTTGTGTGGGGGTGCATTAAGAATATCGCCAGAACTGTACCCGAATGTTTTTCTGAATGCTTTCAGATTTCACCCTAAGGCTATTTTTGTTTTGCCGGCCCGCCGCGGACGTATTAGAAAATTGGGAAATCTTCCGCCTTGAAATTTACCTAATGGTATTACTAATTTTCCTCACGGATCCCCATCTGACTGCATACTGAATTGATACCGTGTTCATCTCTAATGTGCTGCACTACAATCAAACAACAAGTACAACAATCGTACAACAAGTTTAGCAATCCGTGAAAACATTCCTGCGGTCTTTTAATAGTCATGTCCCACATAATCATAAAAAGAGCATCGCGTTATAAAAGAAGTGACTCTAGAACCACAAGTTTACTACGCAACGCACATAGCTTGTACAGTTAAAGCACTAATATCACTTCTGATTATTGTTTAATCCACCACCACGGTGTCCAATGGCTCTAACGCCGTCTGAAGCAACTATAACGCTTCAGCAATTGATAACAACAATAAAGCGTCCGGGCAGATCAACTGTAAACGAGGCTATTGGATCTAATCAGCAAAGACGCATGGCGTCGAGCGGAGCTAACTGCCAATATCTGATGCATCGGCTGCGGCGTCAGTTCCATTGTGTATTCTTTATTTTTTTACGGAGGGACGGCGATAATGTTTTTATGGCCGCGGAGGATCGCCTTAATCAGGGGAACGCGTTTTGATTAAAGTTAGCTTTTGGGTGGATTACGCTTTCGGAAGTGTCCTCAACAACGTTACAGACACGTCTGGTTGCTACGGGAAACTATTCAAAATGTCTAAAGTCTTTGAAATTGCTAGAGCTGAATGAAATATTCGTGTCAAGACTTTTGGTTCGAGAAAAAGTGTGATCCTCACCAGATACGGACGACACTACATCCCGGCAAAAATGCAAACCCCATCAAAAACACGATAATGACTCCAAAGCGGCAATTCAAGGCAGAGTTTTTCATAAAACGAGGTATATGAGTCAAGAACATTGGAGTCATAAACATACCACCCCACACTTTCACCCCTTGCTTGAAAAAGTCACCCCCGCACGTACGTAGAAACAAAAAAGGGCACCAAAGGGACGTTACGCATCCCAAGTAAGCGAAGCTCATTGCTGGGGTCTGCAGATGTCTTTAATGGCTTTAAATTATATGTAGAGAGAGCTAACTGCCGTGTGTGTGTGAGTAGGTGATAGATAGTACCCCGATATTACTTTCCTACATCTATGAGATCGGCAGCAAAGGAACCCGTCACGAGGAAATGACATTGTAAAATTGAAGCAAGATTAAGTGTTGATTCACATCTACAGCTACATTGCGCAATCGTACGATTTCTTTAGTTCCGAGATTTAAAGTGACTCATTAATTACACACACGCTTGTTAAAGCTTACGTCATTTTAATTAGTGTAACTACTTTATCCAGAATGGTCGTAGGCACACAAATCGATCGACTTCCATAGAAATTAGTCACGACAATCGCAACTTGGCGTACTGAAAGAAAATAATGGCTAAATATAAACGGACAACAGGCTTGCAAAATACAATGTATCACCTAATTACACGGCGACCGGGTAATTTTTATTGTCGGCAGTTATCCGCAAATAGGTAGTAAATATGGCATAACAGGTGATTTGAGCTCGTTGCGTTTTTACGAACAGGCAACCGCTCACAGGCTACTGAGCACGGATTTCATTATACGGGAAAAAATGGAGAAATTGGAAAATAATGTCAATTACCGTGTACAAGCTTGCCTGAGTCGCAGTTACTTATCATTACGTATTGTCGTGATTGCGTAAATAGACGATTTAGGGGGGAAGGGGGTGTACAGTTTTCCGCTTCGCTCGTCGTGCATCGCTTCAGCTTGTTAGTATAATCACTACCTTGTCTTCTAAATGGGTCTTGTACTATGTCTGATTTAGTATTGTATTGCAGTATTTATAACATTTACATCAGTTTCTTTTGCGTGATTGTTGACATTCTTGATAATGCAAAGAAAAGTTCTAATAAATACACTTGTCTTTCCTGCAATGCTTAGTATACGTTTAAATGCTGCTATAGATATAGATATAGGCAACTTACATTATTCTAGTAAATTTTGAAGAGATCCTTTCAAATTGTTCTGTCGATTTTGAACTCACCTTCTGTAACAAAAAAAAAACGCATTATAACCTCTTGTTTGTTAAAGAATAGCATCGAAAAAATTCCCAAGTTAAACAATGTGAATAAAATACTTTCCAAAAATTCACAGAAACTTAAACGTATTGTGTGGATCAAAAATAATAACATTCTCTTTCCCATTAATATCCCCGGGAAAGAATAATTCCATGTCTATTGAAGAGGAAGTTTTAAAATATGTGTGACAATTATCGGTACACGACGTTAATACTCTTCTTACATTGTGACCGGAGATACCAAAAAAAGTCCCCTAGCTCGAGGAAGATTTATTCGCAAATTACTTATAAATTTTACCTTTTGCCTTTTCATTCGAGATCAAAAACGTACCCCGAGGGGTACTCATCCCGTCCTTTTCTGTTTGATAAAAGCTACGCGAGATAGAGAAACGTTTTCGCTTATCGTGGACGTAAGTCGACATCGAATCACATTTCGTAGACGACATGGGCTCGGTTATAAAAATGTATTTAAAAACGTACCCAAAGAAAGTGATTTATAGATAAAGTGTCGTAAATTTGTCCACTTGGATATAGACAATAGGGGGCAATAAATAATCGGTTACACGGAATATCGTCCCTGTTTAGTTGGGGTGACATTAGGGCTTATTTATATTAAAATTGGTATTCGAATTTGGTGCGGCAAAATTGGATTCGCTAAGATATTCTATAATATTGTATATATTTTTTACAGAATATAGGATCAGAAAAAAAATAACGATTTAAATCGAAAAGGAAAACGTGAAGAATGAATGACACGAGTCTCAAGCAAGTCTGTTAAATTAAAAAAAAAGCAATCAGTGCCAAGTTTTTTTGGTTCTAAATCCAATTAATATTATCAAAAGGCAGCGAGTCGTCGAACTGTAAAAATCTATTTATCTGTTGACTTTAAATTTCTGCCTAAGAACATGGGATACCCATTTCAGGGCAAGCAAAATAATAATAGACATGGGAATATTCATGTACTGCCCTAAATAAGATCGCGTTAATTTATGCAAGTCGATTCTACGTTTTTTATTTTGAAAAAAAAATACAAAGGCCTTCGTCAAAAATTGCGATCACGGTGTCACCCAATACTTTAGGGGACAAAACACGCATCAACCCTAACCTGACGTGTCATTGTGATTCTTTATTTTTGTCACTTAAAAGATTTTTTCTTGCGATGTAAGGAACAAAAAGCATCTAATTGTAACAGTTTTTTTGCCAGATTAAAAGACGCCATTTTTTTCAAAGCCATTGAGATACTTTTAATTTAAAAATAACAAAGTTTAGTATCTTAGAAAGATTGTTACGATTCGGAACACTGTACCATTTTGCTCTAGAAACTAAAGGTTCTTTTTTGATTCCAATGACACACTAATTCTGTCATTTTAACGTCCTTTTTAAGCTACCTGCAAGACAGGAGGTGAAAATCTCCAACCATGTCATTAAACCAATTTGATCCTTTCGAAAGGGTTCGATTTACCATGGAACTTATAATAATTGCGCACAAAGGAGATCCGGTCAGGAAAGGATTTCTATTATTTATAGTTTCCGATCACAGTCTGAATACGCCTTAATTATCGATCGCTGTGTCGCACCCTTAAGTTTCTTCAAACAGACGGTTGCCTTGCATGAGAAAGACTTTCTCGCGGTTTAAATTTGGAACTTAAATTTGTTTTAAGAATACTTTCTACCCAGTTGCCAGTTTTAAGTATAGGGTCGTCTTACGTTCCAATTTTAATGGTTTTGTAACGGATTTTGTTGTTGCCGAAACAATGAGATACTGGCCACATATAACAGCAAAATGCAATCATGTGCGTATTTTTGTATGCCCGTTACGAATTGAATTTTCATTTATTACTGTTATGTTCCATTACATTTTTTTATTTTTTTTTAAATTGTTGACTAATTTGTTTCTTCGCTGTGCCGTTGAAGATATCTCTCAGTCCTTACAACTTATGTAATAAGTAGGGTAAAGAGTACAGACATATAGGGAAGCTTTAAAAAGGTACTCAAGTTTACTTTAATTAAAATCGATCGAGCGTGTGTTGATTGTGGCAGACCGTAAGGGCTGCTACCTGGTCCTTTTAATAGGCCAGAAATTGTTTTGAATGGTGTGCGATAAGCGTGAAGTTTGTGCACGGATTAGGAAGATCGACAGCGTATTGGCTTGACGGAACGACTCTCAAAGTTTGGAATATTCTTAGGACTATTTAAGATAGTATAAGTTTCAAGATAAAGGCCAAATTTTAAGTCCAGAAGTACAATATTTTTCAGTAATTTGTATTATACATCGTTTAATTAAAAACTAGACTTAACGGACGTATTTTGAATTTTTATTAAAGGTTGGCATTGGAAATCATTATTGCAGAAACATTTGTTACTGTTTGTTACAATGGTTTCAATACAAACGGTATCACCATTTATGAAGATTTTACTGTTACATACCTAATCTTAAATGAAACATAGTTAGAACATATTTTCCGTGGCACAGATTTGGTCAGGTTACGTTTATATACACTTACGCTTATTTAGTTTTAGCTAATCTCATCGTTTGGAAAGAAAATTCTGTTGCTTATTTAAACACTTTATCGATGCCTACTGTTTTACTGAATAATGTTTGAGATTCACTGTTCATTAGAAAGAACCTTGTAACCATCGTTTTTTATCACAATGAACTACGAACAGCGCTTGCACATTGTAAAGTGATATATTTATATTATTCCGCTACCCCAGCTCGACAATAATACTGTACTTATATTCATACGTATTTACTATAGGGTTGAAATCTGTTGAGAAATGTTTGAAAAATTACATTTTGGTTGACTTCTTGGAGATTATTTTGATATTATTGCTTACTTTGGCGATAGTGTTTGTTTTGTATTATGCTCTGCCGTTACGCAATCGATTTATCAATATCGATTATTGTGGATTTTTAATTTGTTGCTATCGATCGGGACTTATGTGAAATTCGTCCGTTATGTAATTAGAAGTGCAGTTTTAGGAGCAGTAATGTAATTGTAGTTATTCCTACATTTTAAAATCCGTACCAATATATAAATGTGAAAGTGTGTTTGTTTGTTAGTTAGTTAGTTAGTTAGTTTGTTTGTTTGTTTGTTTGTCCGTCTTTCACGGCTAAACGGAGCGATGGATTGACGTGATTTTTTAGGTAGAAATCGTTTAGGGCATGGAGAGTGGCATAGGCTACATTTTGTCTCTTCAAAACCCCCCATTTCCCTGAAGTGAGGAGTGGAAGTTTTCAATGTAGAAAGCTATAAAATTGGTATGTGTGCTATCTCTTCTGTGATACCCCGAATTTAACGCAGGCGGAGCCGCGGGCAAAAGCTAGTACATACATAAAAACATCACGCACTTATTTCTAAGTGGGGTAGGCAGAGTATTTCATGTTTTATGGCCACTTTTAATACACTTTTAGGTTTAAACATTAAGAGTTATAATACCGACAGGCTAGCCTGTCGCTTTAACCTATTTCCTTGGTTATCTCTTACAATATCCACGAAAGAAATGGAGTACCTAGAGTTATTCTAAATTCGATGCCACACGGTAAATCACGGTTAATTTAAAAATCTATTGTGATAATAAAGTAAGTACCCACGCACCTTTTATT
This sequence comes from Adoxophyes honmai, assembly GCA_005406045.1. Lineage (NCBI taxonomy): Eukaryota > Metazoa > Arthropoda > Insecta > Lepidoptera > Tortricidae > Adoxophyes > Adoxophyes honmai. Next base: position 174,731 of record BHDV01008089.1, on the reverse strand, counting down.
TTTTTTATTGATAATTTCAATGTGCTGCGGAGAAAAAGTATACGAATCACAAAAACTGTAAAAATGTAGTTTAAAAACATTTATTTTGGTTACTTGTATTTATCGCCTTCAGAAATTACAAAACCGTTAAAAAAACGTAAAAACCATATCAAGAAGTTTATAGTCGAACAACTATAAATCGGTATTAAACTCCTTATCATTTCACACGCGTCAGATGACGTATCTAGAATTCAAAATGTTATGACGTCGGATTCTGCGCCCCACTATGGTGTATTTGAGGGTCGTAAAAGACCCATTCCTCAAGGTTTATCTGTCGTAAAAGGTAGACACAGTACGGGTTAAATGTGTATCTAAATGGTGTATTAAAATGGATATACAAACTAGCCGAGTGGAAACCGTAAAAAATTGTTAACACGTTCACTGCCGCAGCGATGTGTTCGGATTACGCTGTTTTGGTAGTGTGTGAAATATTATGAAAATTATAAAATTATTTCTAAAATACGTGAGCATAATTAATTGTTGTTAGATAATATAATGACACTAATTTCAAAACATGTTAAGCTATGTAGTTATTAAAAATCATAATTTAGGATCGAAATATAACGGAAATTTAAGATTTATAGTAATTCTAGCGGAGACATTAATTATTATGACAACGAAACTTATTTTCAAATATTATAAAATCGTAAGTTAAATAATTAATATAAATACTTAGTAAATATTATAATGTCATTAAAGAGTACTTTAACTACGAGCAAGTAATAGACATATTATAGTAAAGCATGCGAAAATTGCATGTACTCGTAAGTAATCCCAAACCCATAAACTAGAGAACACCCTTGTTCTTTCACTGGTTATAAAATAAAAATTATATCTAACCCTAAGATGCACACATAAGGTCTAAATTTGTACGCAGTGAACTGAGGAATGATCCTTTGAAATACTGATCTAGTGAAACAGTAACCATAAATATGACATTAGCAGATCATAATACAAGACGTTATTTTATTTTTTTCTTAAGTCTTTGTTACGTTTTAGTTTATGAGCACGAGTAGTTTCTGTCAGTCACATACAATTTACAGTTTTTTATGGAGCAGACGAGGCGCATTCCTACCTACTTACAATTCAATAAAAAAAACGTTATCGTGCAAATAAATGTATTTATTTTTTATTTACTGAGTAATGTCTTAATTTCTACATAATAATACTCCATACGGTTAAAAAGCAGTTATTTTAGCATCCTCTTAATTCGATCAATCAAATTATTAAAACACAGTATAAAAAATACTGTCACTTGATAAACGCTCATTACAATAAAAATAAGCTTTTTTATTTCACTCACATTGAAAGAAATATCTTTATTTTAGAGAAAAAAGGGCCAAGTGTCAAAAAGGCGCGTGAAGTGGTCAGTCGATGGTGCGATAGGACACCCCACCTGTGACGCCCCCTCAACGAGTAAGGCCACCTGTTCATTACCAAGCCTCACTGGACAGTACGTACTAATAGTAACAATGACATGACATTGTCAAAAAGAAGGTTGAATCTTTCCGAGTGTTGAATCCAGTTCCGTATTTTAGTGTAATAAAAAAATGTGTTAATTCTACGCGTCACTATCGAATGTTTGCTAGATGTGGTTAGGTAAAAATGTCCATTTTGTATTAATTAGAAATTATTGATATTGATTTATTATTGAGAAGATAGCAAGATCTATTTGTTTTGATTTTCCTGTTTTCTATTTTTTTATGATTTTGAAGTTTATCGTACCTAAAACTGCTTTAATAAAAAAAATGAGGATTCTACATGTGCTCTATACTGAAAAAAAAAACTTGTAACTTTCATGACTTGAAACGTCCATCAAATATAACAGCGCATGATAATGAATGGCCCGTGTTACTATAAATAGTCAAGTTGAACTAAGTTAACGTCAATAGCAAGTGTGTGGGTGATTAGAATAACTGCATGCTTTGAACACAAATCATTATTGTTGTTTGTTTGTTTTATGTCATTGTTACATGCCATTTTTAAGGGCCGTTAATAACGCAACAGAAGCGAAATAACAGCAATTCTTAATTTTATAGACTATATGTCATATTTGAAAAAATGGTAAGCCGACATTTACCAAATTAGTGATACATATCATGGAATTTTTATCATGCGATTTTCTCTAGAAACACAATGGGTTAGCAATTCCAGTTTTATTGTGACTAGAAAAATAATACATCCATAGTTATAATACTGTTTGAAAATAAATTTATAATTTTACCCTGTATATTGTCAGGTTTTGAATAACACCTCTCTATTTCTTCCATAGAAATCTTAAGAGGCGAGTAAGAAAAATAAATAAGTAAATACTTAATTTCCCAAAAAGTAATTTAATTTAAAATATGATAATATATGTATTAAAAAATGGTAAAGTACAAAGACAGAAAGGTAGGCAGGCAGGCCTTTAAGGTATCTCTCACAGCCAACCTTTAAGTTACAGAGAGGATACTTAATTATTGACACTGAAGAAAAAAACCCAATTTTATTGCAAAAAGGAATAGTTACATTAAAAAGCCGTACTTCATTTCAATTAGCTCGCCTGAAGAGCTGTATAAATGATGGCAATACTTTCATAGACATGGTTGACAGATAATGAATAGGTGTCCTTCGGTATTAGAATAACCGAGGAACCTAGTACACATACACAATCTAATTACAAGTAACACGTGTTACCTGTTTTACAATCGATATGCGCATCCGACGTAGTGACCCGTGTCAACGGTACGTATCTATTGTATTGTGCTGACTGTACACTAAAGTAAAAGTAAATGAAAATAGAATGATTGTACTGGTAGTATGGTTTTGCTTTCTTACTTATAATATAAAAAAGTAAATCTTAAAATAGCATTAGAATTTAAAACTGGTTTTCAACTTTTGTTTATTTTTTTTTAGACTTTTTCTACCGGGTCATGAAAGATAATCTCTTCATTTACCCCGTAGATGTCGCAAAACTGACTGATGATTTTTAACGTATTTACTGTCATTATCATAATATTGCTAGGCTCAAAAACGTTAACATCGCTACATCATTAGTTTTTTGTAACTATGCAACTTTTTGCGTGCCATGCCTATCTTCTATTTTATTTTTTTGTTATTATACACTATTAGTGGTGTGACAATAAAAAATGCACAAGACTCCTTTTTATGAAATAGTCCAGTAAATTATTTCGTATGGATATATCGTGTGTGTTTGTGTGTCTTAAAGTCCTGGATTCATTTTATTGCAACATAATAATACATACATTACGTTTTGCCGTAATTTATGGCTTATTTTTAGGTTAAAGTTGGATAAAAAGCGTAATAAATGACACACCTTATCTTATTTATCTTAGTCATCATCATCATCATCAGCCAAACGTCCCACTGCAGGGCACAGGCCTCCTCTCAGTATGAGAGGGCTTCGGCTATAGTTCCCACGCGGGCCCAGTACCGATTGGGAACTTCACACACAACGTTGAATTACTTCGTCGCTGTGTGCAGGTTTCCTTACGATGTTTACCTTAGTCACTTTTTACAAAATCCACGGAGAAAGAAGAAAAGGCTAGGTAATTCTAAGCCCGACACCACACGGGAATGTGACTACGAAACAAACTAGTTACGGTTTTGTCTATATTTCGGTTTAGTGTGCTCTGCCTATCCAATTTACATACGGTGTCACGTTTATGTTACTTATGGTATTCAAAACAGATGTTTCATAATTTTAAAAAAATAATAAAAGACTGTAATCTAATATCATTTATTGTACCTTATTTTATTTAAGAGCCTTGTTTTACTTAGCTTTTGACGAACTTACCTACGTAACTATCGTTAAAAACAACAGCTTCCCTTCGTCAGTCTTCCACCGCCACACAAGATCTCTAAGCATAAGCACTAGAGGGACAACGTGAGTATTTATTTAATTAATAATCAAACCCCCCATTGACTGCACGTGAATGGCAAGGGTCCGGCGTCGGGTGTCCAGCGCGTCCGGCCGGACCCGACCCGTGTCCGTCACCGCGTATAATAATCGACTGAATCTAATGCTACCTGCCCAATGTTAGGACTTTCGCATAGATATCGTTGAATACTTACACTACGTATTTTTAATTTTAGACTTATACGGTTTTTTTTTTAATTTTGTCAGGAATCAAAGGGACCCTGACGTGTAAAGGTAGATTCCACTTATTCCGTTGACAAATGTCAATTTATTTCGTGAATATCGTAAGGCGACTAAGGAAAGAGGTCCAGGTATGTTTTAGACAACACGCTTGCAAGCTGTCACTATTTTAATTCTTTTATTTGTGTTAAAGATTTAACATTTTGCTAAAGGTTGATAAAAAACATGAAAACGTTATGACAAAATACACGAGCACGCCAATCTTCTCAAATGAAGTAGGCAGAGTACAAAAAATATGACATAGATAAAACCATGACCGTTTCACGTTTTGTAGCCTTGTCTAGCATAATTTTAGGTTTAAAAACAGATCTCAAGCTAGCTCAAGAAACTGTAATTAAAAAAAAAAGTCTCATTCCATTAGGAATATTCTAGAAACATGTTAAGATTGTAATCTATATTTGAAATTCTAAATTTGAAAACGTTCATCGATTCCTCGAAATAACCCTCTCACCAGTCGCATGAAAATTTTAAAGCAAAAATGCTTGCAGTTGCGTGGGCAGTAATTACAGTGTATTTAATTACTGAGCTGGTTAATTTCGAAGCCTTACGGTGCTGCTGATGTGAAAGGGCGTAAGTGCTCAAGAAGGTTGTGTGAGTTACGACCATTTTTGATAGAAGGGTTGTGAAGGCAATGCAGGGCTTCCGACGGCCTCGCTCATTCGCACTTATGCAGTATGCAGAATGCACCTTAGTTGAAGAATGTACTGTCGCTTAGTTGTTATGACACGCTAATCCATGAATGTTTACAGTATGTTCTAAAAGAACTCATTGAATGTGAAAAAAACCATAATACCACTATGTGCTGCGAGGAATTTAAATTTACCAGTTGGACTAGAAAATACTAGTTTATGTTTGAAGTAAAAGAGGTTTAAGTATATTTTAGGCGACAGGTTTGCAACTTACGATTATCTTTAATCTAACTTGGAGGGTTCCAAATGAATGCTAAAAGTGGCCTTGAAACGTAAAATAGTCACGGTTTTGTCTATGTAGCGTTTCATATGTTCAGCTACTTTATATGGGAATACAGACATCTCAATCAGCAGAACTAGAACACTGATATAATAACGAACATTTCCATATTATTTACTTCTTAGAAAAATATGACGCAAGCTACCTGATAATATATCAAATTGTATTCTTACGGTTTAAATATAAAGAAATGCCAAATAAATACTTTTCAAGATTGACAACCCTGCCACAGTCTTAATTCATTCCCTGCATTTTGCACGAAATTTTATGCCAGTTTTTAACCTTTTGAATAATCAGTCACGCACAGCCGATAGTTTAAAAAAAAAGGAAAAAGGCAACTTTTACAAGCATTTTATTTGGCTTTAATTTGAAGCAATCATAAATTTGTACTTATTTTTAATTTCTTCATAATGCATTTCTGTTGAAGAAGGAATTAAGTACTACTTACGTTTTACCATGAAATACCTATTTGGATAGATTCTAGTATTTCATTAGCTATAATTGCAGAACATAATTTCATTGCTAGATATAAATTATTGTTCGATATAAAATGCATATTTTATTTTTTATACAGCAGAGCTGTTCACTGGAGGTCGTAGATGAATTTATTGAATATTGACTTGAGTCATAAAATTTAAAATGGTCTTGTATACATTAAAAAATCGTTATTTTATTTCATCGACTAGAAGTTACTAAATACATATTTTATAGGAACATTAGGTACCAGTGTAAGCAAGCAAAATGTTACTAAGTCTACTACTTTTATTTGAGTTACTGACGAGCTAGCTTTTATTTAATGATTATTTTTGTTTTTTCTTTAATTAGTATTAGTTTGGATAACTTACACCCGACTTAAGTTTTTTTGTCTTGTGACATTTTTACCATTTTTTTATTTAATAAATTATACTTGGTTAAGTTACTAAAATTATAGTTATTAGAATTTCTTTGTAAATACAAATAATTATTGATTGATCATTGAATCCAAAATGGTATAAAATATTTATTGTTTACATTCTGACTAGTGAATCAGGAACATAATCTAACCGTATCATGACTTGCGCTATACGCATAATTCAAGTTACTCATATAATTTAGCACAAGCCAGATTCGTCGCGTGCACATTTAAATAAAAATATATTATAATAATTTAAATCTTAACGGTTGGTATAAAAATGGTGTATGCAAATTCAAGTGACACGAGCGCATCGGGAGGGTTAAGTTTTACATTCTTATGCAAAATATTTCATTTTTAGAGGGTAGTTTTAGGTTGTTTATGCGATCATTGTTGGTAGATAGGTAGGTAGAATGGCCTTAAAATTGAAAGGGAGTCGACTTGACACGCGTCTAAGGCGATGACATACCGGGGCATGCAAATAAGGTAACTCCTTACAACATTGCTATGATTTCTAGATATAAGGGTATCACTTCGATTTAGTTATGCAAACGAGGAAGACAATCTTGGCAACACGCGCCCTCATTTAACCATTCAAATGTATGCAAAGCACTTGGTAGGCAAAATATATAATGGGCCAAAAGAAATAATAAATTGTATGTGTGACAATGCATGTATGTGATAAGCAGATAAATACATACATGTAATTCGTTTGTTTGTTAAAGTAAACCATTGCTGTTTGTTCATGGTTTTGGAAAAACATTGTAATTAGATGCAATATATTTATGCTTTTTTGCTCAAGACAGTAAAGTAAGTAGGTATTTACATTTTATGTAATGCAAATTTGACAGTAGTTTCATTTAAAGCCTTTTAATTAGTGCTGTTCTTAACAAGTATTTCATTTGATTTCAGATTTGAGAATTAAAAAGACATTACAACGTCATCTGAATTTCACTTATTCATGCTGCGTCTCCATTTTTAATTCCGCCTCATATTGCGGCTGGTAGCAAAGTTTATTTAAACTACTATCGCGCATTTGTTTAACTTGTTTTATCTTGTTATTGTTTAGTTAACATTGTTTAACTAAGAACAAAAGCCTTTCAGAAATATGCGGCGGCTCGGAAGCCGTGACGTGTCGCAATGTTTTCCAGAGAGAACAGACAATGTATATGGTACTAGTACAGACAATGTATATGATACTAGTACACACGGACACGGCACAATTAGGTCCAGTCCACTCCAACACTGAGATGGGTACGGTTCTGTAACCGACCGCAAACAAGCGACAACCCTATTGTCTAACGAACCAAACTTTACACTACTAAACCTAACGTTTATGCAAATCACGAGTAGCAAAAAAAAAAATGCATGAACTTCAGTTCGCGAGAACCGTAACGGATCGATCGAGTGATTCAAAACAGTGCACATTTAAATATTTTTTCAATCAATAACTGATATATGCAAATTCACAAAAGACATTGTTAGCTCTCAATGCTGCGACCGTTATCGCAACAATTTAAAATTTCATCAAAGGTGCCCGAGAAATAATAATTGATTGAGGACTATTGTTGCGAATGATACATAGACCCTTGCATCGAGAGGTGGTTCAAAATTAACCAGTGATAGGACCAAATTTAATTTTACGATCCGATACCTGCCCCTGTCACGACAAAAGTTCAGTAATCAAATTATGCAGCGATGCCACCATTGTCGGCTACATGCATAAATTGAAGGTATTTCATTGTAGACGCGAGGTAGGGTTAAGATGATCACAATGATGGTGGAAGTATCGAGACGCTTATTGAGCGCTTGAACGACGTCGTGTGGGAAGAAGGGTACGCTTCTGAATGATACTTATCAGATAATTGTAACGAATTATTGCATCTGAGGATTAACTTTTTTCGAGTCACGGCCAAGGCTCCGAGCCCATATTTCAGAGGCACAACAATATAATTTTCAAGAAACAAGGATACCAATCACCTGGAATCACACGACCTCGTTAACTTAAAGAAACTCTACCGTCAAAGCGAACGCCAATCAAAAATCTTTGTAACAAATCCCACCCTTAGCGTAGACAACGCGAATATCGCGTTACAAAAAGTTCGTTACAAAAAGAAACCGTTACTATTGAAGGGTATGACAGTGGGGCGATCCAATTTTAGCGAAATTCCTGTAGTAATGACATGGAGCACGGGCGATGCATATTTAGAGAAAAGTTCGGGAGACGCTGCGAACATTGATATGTAGATAAGATGGCGCAGGGGTTATTGAAATTAGAGATAGGTATAGCTATATCGAATTCAAGAATATCGGGGCATTACCCATCGGGCGAGGCAGACAGGTGGGACGTTCGATTCCAACGTACGTACGTAACTACGATATCATTTCTTTTATTACGTCTCAGTCGGGAAAATAACTGTTTTGTAAAGGATTTAGGCGTTTAGAAGCCGGCGGAGTCGGAATGTGTTGCGTCATATTTCATTCAGATTTTTATTTGATGGCAAACGCTTTAAGGGGATATTTATTTATATTAGAGTAAACCTGCGTAAAAGCTTCCTTTCTTTTTTATCCTACTGTTTTTTCATGTATTACTTTCCTAAGCCCATTTATTGCATTGTATTCCTAAACAATCCACAAAATATGTGTTGGTAAAATTGCAGATTAAACACACTTAATGAAAAAAACAAAACGTCACTTCACTTCCTAAACAGCTAGTTACAATGTCACTCTCATAGTCACGCGATGATACTTAGATCAGCATAAGAAAGGCATAAGCACGAGCCGAACTAGCATAAAAACTGTCCACGCGTATATTTGCATACCCAAAACCGGTCCAACTTATCTAACATTTTGACACCCAGCGCTGTGCCCTTGCACGAGGTGCGGGCAATTCATAAGATATTTTATACTTTGGTATAATAGGTAGATGAATTTACATAAAGTCCGGCGCGAGCCAATATTTTGCATAAGAAGATAACACTTCGGAGAAGCGTGGTATGTATTAAGAATGGTATATGTTTGTCGGGGGCTATATTGATCTCATTGTTAAGTAAGTGTATGCTAATGCCAGTGACATATATGAAATCTATGCTAATCTTAACTGAGTTTACAAAAGGGTCTGGTTTTAAATTTGGAACACGAGCTTCTCACTTTGCAGTACTTTGCACATCGAGGTATAATCGCCTTATTACTTAGGTACCTACTCTAGAAAACAGTATAGTCCTCGTTTGACAGAAAAGTCTAAACATTAACTTTAAGTCCACCCTCTCCGAGATTCATTTGTTCAATAATTTTGTTAATATAGATATTTATGTCAATTTATATCAATGGCTGAGTTAAAACTAACAGCAGCAGTAAAATGAATTACGTTTTTTAAAAAGACACTGCATTAAAGCCGCATAAAGCAATCACAAATACCGGTAACAATTCATTCACGAAATTTAGTCATTCACGGAAAAGTATAACAAAAATTCAATTCTACTGCACCAAATTCACCGTCGACGTGCTAGTGCAAGGAAATTTTATTTAAAAACCGTAGCAATTTGTCAGTGTTCCGAATCGGGCAAGGCTCAGTCAATAATAAATTTTTAGCAGGTTTTTTTCTCGTTTTCGGGTAATATTAAACACGCGAACCCTTGCCGAACGAAGACGGTATAAGTTTCATTATTTACCCCTGGCATAGTGGAACAACGTTGCAAAAAACTATATTAATTGCCCTGAAAACTTCCGTGGAGCACAGCAATATATTTGGTTTTGCTAATTTGTGGTTGTTCCATTTATTAGTTCAATTCTAAATGGCTGGAATACTAATCGCTTGCTACTAAGCTAGACTTGTAACTTTACTACCGCACCTGACAGACATTTTATCGAAACCACCCAAAAATTCGTAAGTTTCTAAGGTGCATCTATTTGAAAATTAGAATTTACACTAATATTTTTACAGTTATCAACATTTTTAAACATTATAACATTTTTATGGAACTATTATGGTAGGTAATGTTAGTGTAAATTCAATGCCGAGCATTAAGAAAAAATATGAACTGTACATAATTATTTTCCCTATGGTTCATGGGTGTTAGTGTCACATCGTACCTACAATGTCACAATTTACCGCATGTCTACTTACATCTGTATTCTCGTAGGAAGTAGACAACAAAATATTACAAATCTATTTACTCTGATAATTTTGATTTATAGTAACAGTAATGATTTCCTGTTGTCGGTCATCATACGACGCAATCTGCGGGGCATTCCACGCGTCACGATTTTACTCGTTGTCGCTTTAAAACATCACTTCAATTGAATAAAATTGTAAAAAACCAATACTGATAGGTATTTATCGCACATTGTAAAAAGTTCGATACGTTTAGTGGCAGTTAATATTTTACGCTTCATTGGCAACCATGCTCATTTCAATCGGAAAGTTCAACAGAAGAAATTGAAGCGGAAATTATAGAAAAGTAAAAACAGTTTTCGCAAAATAGAGCTATTTATCAAAGCGCACAGGGCTATGAAAGCATATTAGACTAGAATTGGCAGCGTGTGCGCCATTTGGGGCGATTTGCCGAGAGCTCGCGAACGACTTCCGATGGACGAATGCCTCGAACACTTTCCTTATTTGGACGAAAGTAGCGTTTTGATTACATCATTTTATACCCTTTGTCGAATTTTACGGTTAAAAATTACGTTATCTCGAATTGACGTAAAACATGTTAGCCCAAAAATTGACATTAGAAATGGAACGGGAAAACAAAAAACTGGTCAACATTTTAAGGGTTGCATTAGTTTACTTTCGAAAAATTATTCCAAGTGGAAATAGAACGCCGCGTACTTACAATGTCTTAGCAGACCACTAGACGGGAAAATTAATCAATTAGCATCAGAGTGATACTTATACGAATGGCTAGGGCGGAATATTCCGATACTTATGGCATATTCTAACAAGGCCGTCGGCTACTCTGGCTAGAATTAATCAAATCAACTAACCCCAACCCACTACTTTCCGATATAATTAACGCATACTTGTATGCGTGTCTGGACAATACGTGAATGACCTATGGTTGTGTGCGGTAATGAACGATTATAGGAGACTCGCGGCGAGTTGGCAACGGTCGTATGTGATTTGAAGTGGATTTGTAATTGGAACTTTTTGCTGTTATGTTAAGGTTGGTTCTTTAAACGGTGGGGTGCGGTTATGACGCGTTATGCATTTGGGAGTGTTGTAAGTTGTTGTTTCTTGGTGTGCGTTGATGAGTCACATTTTTTTGTTTCGTGGGTAAGGCGCGAGGGTGCCGTGGGGTGGCCGGTACCCCTTGCTTGGCGCAACCCCATCTTATTAATCAGTGAAGTACCGGCCGTCTCTTCACATGTCAGCTGGACTTGGCCACCTCGGCAAGATTGCGCGAACACTAGTTTTTTAATTGGGCTGAAATTTGAGGCCCGTGACGTACTGGCTTAAATTTCGCTGTGTTTAGTTTATTTTTATTTTCGCAAAAAAACCTAATAAGTTTTTATTCTTATTAGACTCCGTTCTGATTTTTCTTGGCATTAGATTTCCTATCAGAAATCCGCTTCTACAGTCTAAACGTTTGTTCAAATAACATACTTAACACTATTCACTACAATTTTCACAACTATTGTTTTTTCAAATACCTATAATGATTTTTCTTTAGCTTCATCGACCCATTGTAAATTCAAAGCAAGTACGTATCATATTTCAAAGTAGAGATTTGTTATTAAGCCTTCAAAGTTGTGCAGGACGCCACGAGTCGAAGGCGAAGCGTCAAGGCGGAGCAGAAACATCAAATTAAAATTCAATGCGACCAGTAAACGTCCAAAGTTTCCGTGCTCAACTGAATAATTACACAAAATTGTAACCGTCCCCCTTCCATTACTGTGTCAAGCGAGGTGTTCGCAGTTAGCCCCTATAATTAAAGACTGACGACGAAAGTATCGAGTATATCGACTGAACAATCAATAGCCGTCTGATCCACACAAAAGAACACAAAAGCTTGAGTAGATAACAATCCCCACCACCCCTCATTAATAATATACGACCCCCCTTTCTCACTAATTATGTGTGTTGCGAATGCATACTATTATCATTCTATACGCACGCACACATGTGTAGTTAATGGGTAGTGTTAACCCGCATTAAAAGTATTAAAGAAAAATAAATCAATAATCGGTATCGAATTTATAGGGAGTCAGATATAGTTATTTTCTTTGTTTCGTGAGCCGATCGCGTGCTGCCCGGCTGTTGTGATTGCTGAAATGTTAATCGGTGATGGGACGTTCGGAGATTTTATTAGAGGGGACTCTAATTCTTCCAAATTCAAACTTGGGACGAGAGCCGACTTGTGAACGTTCGTGTAAATTTACTCGTTCACTCCACACTATCCACGAGCTCGTTTTCTTTTTTTCTTTTGTTTTCTTTTATGCCAGTGTGTCTGCGGTTTCAGTGTTGACGACAGTTTTATTTTCACACTGGATTTTTAAGCGCGTATTCATTTTCTGGTTCGTTTACCCTTGCTGGCGTGAATTCGAAAACTTTTTTAATCATCACACATTTATTGTCTTCGCGTGTTACACACCGCTTTAATAGACAAATCAGTACTTAGGAGCTTTTAAATTGAAAAACTAATTTCATTAAAAGTATGGAGTAAACTTCAGTACTTTGACGGTTAACTTGTTTTGATAAATATTTAGTACGTGCAACAACAATGAATCCTTAACAACAGGAGTAAAATAGTAACCTGACACCACGAACACTTTAATCGCTAATTACTCACTAGATACGTACTTCAACAACGCATTTTGTCGAATCTCAAAACAATTTGAATTCAGTGTGCAGGTTGCGTGCGTACGACGCGTGTTCTGCGCTTGTGTGGGTGCCTTGGGCAAGGTCAGGGCTCCGCTCTATCAATGGTCAATCTCGTTCGTGAAAACGGCCAGTTACAAATCGATGCGTTCTAATTTTAAAAGACAGAACTGTTGTACTACCGACGCGAGTTTAGTTATCGATGAATTTTATTAACGCTGGCCATCTAGAAATGAAAAATGGGCCTTCTATTTTTTTTTAATCAGTGAAAAAACAAAACCGATTTTTTATTTTAGTTTGTTGAAGTAACTTTATATTCGAATATGGATTACTGTCTAATAAGATTTATTTTTCAATCTAATAGGACACATTATCTCGCCTGTATTCCTAAATGGGATGGGCGAAGCACACAAATGCTACGTAGAGAAATCGATAACTATTTCACATTTTCGGCCACTTCTAGCGTATTTTTTAGGTTTCAAGGTTATGATGTATGTACTATAGAGACAGGCTGCTAGCCTGTCGCCTGAAATATAGGTACTTCTCATCTATCTACTCTAGTAGAAATCGGTCGCAAAAACAAATTGTTTTTCATCACACTTGCTCGTCAATGGTGTTAATACAAGCGCGTATCCTTAAGGATAAAGCCCTAAATTGTAACCGCGGGAGTTAATATTACATCCTATGGGAGGTAAAGTTTAGTTTTAAAAATTGCAAAAGTTAATATAGAAGGTTCAAACTAAGGAGGTTACAAATGTAAAAATAAAAATTAAACTTAAGTATAGACCAATTTTCAAACCCAAATAATATATGTATGTATGTACCTATGTATCATAATTATCATGAAACATCATTACTTAATTTTTTAATATATAATATATTTTAAATTAATATCAACGTATTTTTTTTATTTTTTTTTTCGGAATCCGGCTGATTGATTTTTCTTGTCTGTGGGAAACGATCCGAAAAAAAACTATAAAGTGACAATTGACAATCAATGTATGCAATTGTTTTTGTTTTGATTTCATAGCATTTCTTTTACCGAGTTGTTGTTGTGAAAAAACAAGAAGTAATGGCTTGCTCATCTGACGATTCGGAAATGGATATCGCGACACCTCCGGAATTGCAGAATGCGGCCCAAATACTCCAAGGAAGTTTGTTACCAGCGAAGTCCAAAGAAAAATATAATGCTGCGTACGAAAACTTTATTACGTGGAAGACTGAGAAAAAAGCTATTTCGTTTTCTGAAAACGTAATACTCGCGTATTTTGGCGAGCTAGCTGGTAAATACAAAGCAGCTTCGCTTTGGGCGATTTATTCTATGCTCAAATGTACTCTAAAAGTGAAAAACTGTGTGGACATTGAACACTATGCCAGGTTAAAGGCTTTTTTGAAACGAACGTCAGAGGGATATGTTCCCAAAAAGTCGAAAATACTCACAGGAGAAAATGTGGAAAACTTTATCAATGAAGCTCCTGATAACATCTATTTAGCGACAAAGGTAAATCCATTTAAATTTTATGTTTAGACATCTTATCAGATACCTGGTTAGTATGTAATGTAATGGTAAAAACATGATTATGTATGTAAGTATTGAAATGCACACAGCTATTTTTGTTGTTCTATTTGTTATTTACTTAACCAGTATTTAAGGATATGTGCACATTGTATACATAATAAACTAGCTGTGCCCGCGACTCCGTCCACATGGAGTAATGACTTTGGGTAATTTTCCCCATTTTTTCCACATTTTGCAGTGTTTCTTCGCTCCTTTTAGTTGCAACATGATATTATATAGCCTAAAGCCTTCCTCGATAAATGGTCTATCCAACACAAACATATTTTTTTCAATTCAAATCAATAGTTCCTGAGATAAGAGCGTTCAAACATACAAACAAACTCTTCAGCTTTATAATATTAGTATAGATATAGATGCATTTAAAATATGTTTGCATTGTTACAGGTCGCTCTAATTCTTGGTGTTACTGGTGCACTGCGAGGCCAAGAATTGTGTGATATCACTATTGATGACATTGAAACTCACGGAGAAATGTTGCTGGTTAAAATACCAAATACAAAAAACCGACTTCCAAGATCATTGGTCGTTTCAGGAAATTACTACAAAGTGGTGAAAAAATACCAATCCCTACGTGCTACTAAAGCACCCAGCAAACGATTTTTTCAACAATATCGAAATGGTAAATGTATAGCACAAGTCATTGGAAAGAATAAACTTGGCAGCATGCCGAAGGAAATTGCGCAATTTCTGAATCTACCTGATGCAGCATCATACACAGGCCACTCTTTTCGTCGTACTTCTGCTACATTGCTGGCAGACTCGGGGGTTGATATTTTAACTTTAAAGAGACACGGAGGGTGGAAATCTTCAAGTGTAGCAGAAGGCTACATAGATCATTCCATCACTAACAAGATAGACATAAGTAACAAAATCACAGATTCTATACAGTTAGGTCAGAAAATTGTGCCAAAATTAGAAGAACCTATTGCCTCGTGTTCATCAGCCAGAAATATCTCCTCTCCGAAACCTGCCTCATCCCCGCCACTTCATTCCACACAGCCATGCCCAAATATGATGCCACCAGATATTCAAAATCCTCAGATGACACAAAGTACCACCCAAGAACATGTCAGAAACTCGATCCAATCAATAAAATACCCGGAAAAAAACTTAGTCCTTAATTTTACTAATAATTCAAACTGTACAATTACTTTCAATTTTAATAAATAATTTTTAATGTTTTGGATTATTTCTTTTCCTCACAAATGTGATGAAAAACATTGTGTGTAACACGGGCAGTAAAGGAAATTACAAACTCGAGTCATAAAAGCCCTCCGCCTGCGGCGTCGGGCTTCTAACAGACTCTCGTTAGTAATGTTCCATTTACTCCCCTAGTTTCACAATGTACTATTTTTTTGTCACATTCATTGTTCTATGACTCTTGGTTAGAATATAATATTAAAGAAACTATTCTTCACAAACACACCCATACCATAACAATACATATGCCTAAAGCACCTAGCTACTGGCAAACTAATAACTGCAATCTTCAACCCAGATTATATTGTTTAAAGTTATAGTACGTGTAGAAGCTTATCGAAAGATATAAACAACATTAACGGCGTGAGAAATATTAATGTAGCGGTCATTGCGAATGGCTTAACATTTAAACTTTGCATGCAAATGTACTGACGCCATTATAGTTGCCAATTCGGTTTTAGCGAAATAATTATGGAATAAGATAGACAAATTGTTAAACTACGCTTTAAGTGTTTGGTTTGTTGGAACCACTATTAATTTCTAAACATACCGAATTACGTAATGGTTTCGTTTTTTTTGTCCGTGTAGTATTGGGTAAGAATAACACGTATCCATGATCCGTGTGGTGGCGTAAGAGGCTAGCAACCTGTCACTATTATACCTCTTTCATCTATTTTTAAAATAAAAATTATGCTAGAAATGGCTACAAAACATGAAATAGTCATGGTTTTGTCCATTTCACGTTTCATGTGCTCTGCCTACACTATTTGGAAATACAGGCGTCATTTAAAATTGTAATTCTCACTTATAATAGTTTTTAGAAATCATACGAGACATGTTAAAAACAACGTGAAGGTTATTCTCAGGTTACTTAAAATTATTTTCCACCTTTTCCCTTCCCTAGTTATCGATAAAACTGTGAATTAATCAAGCCAACGAAAAACAAACCTTCCAAGAAATTAAATCAAACCTTAATTTCCTTTTTTTAATGCATCAGGAAAGTCAATACGACACAAAAGCTACTAATAGGAACAGCAATTAATCAAATCATTAATCAGTGGTGAATAAAAACACTGTAATGACCCGTTTCCTTAGAACCGCGGTGACGTCATCACATTTCGAATGCAAAGTCACTGTTTGCATTGAGTCGATGCTTAGTCGGACAGAGCTTTAGTCGATTAAAAATTTTAATTCCAATGTTGTGATTATAGTTCGGTTTCATGATAAAATTGAATATTGTTTTTACGATTTGTAGATTTTTTCTAAAGATTGGCCAAGGAAAATTTGTTGTAATTTGGTTAGGCTGAATTTTTCTTACGATAGTAATAATGATGCAGAAAACAAAACAAATGCAAAACGGGGTAGTCAGAGCACACGAAACGCCACTTATTCAAAACCACGACAATTTCACGTTACATAGCTATTTAAAGCATATTTTTACGTTTTAAGCTACGAGATACCTATAATAGTGACAAGTTGCTAGCCTGTCGCCTAAAACATACAGTCGTCTCGTACGACATCTATGGAAAAATGGAGAGGTGTTATTCTAATCCCGATCTCTCACGGGACTAAGGACGAGAATAAAGTGTTTTAAAAGCGCCGAAATATCATTTCAATAACACTACCAGCCAAATCCATTCGTATCACCAACATTCGATAGCGAAATCGATACCGCGCGTCATCTCGAAGGGGTGGCTTCTTCTCGTGGGGAATAAAAAGTGAAAAGCAATCAGTGTGGCATAATTAGTGCGTTGTAAGTATGGGGCGCGTTGCCATGGCGACCGCGTCGATGCCCTGCTTACCCGGCGCGTTAATTTCGAACTGAATTAATCGAATCAACTCGCCCGATATCGATTGTGTACGTCACTATTAACACGAGGGCTCGCTAAGTCTTGTGTGCATTTTTAGAACTAGTTTATGCTCTTTGTCATTGAACTGTTACTTTACAAATACGTGTCTGGCTGCAACCGTTCTCCTTTAAAATATGCAGCGATTTCTGGATAATATTTTTATAAAGAAAATCGCAAAACTCAGATTGCAGAAAAAAAAACTTTGAACTAATAATGTATATATCTGCATTCAGTATCTAAGCTACCTGTGTTTATCCATTATGCATCAAACAATGTTGTCTAACCAAAATGAAAGAGTATATTTATAACCACCTTTTGTATTCAAAATTCGATAATTTATTGCCGAAATAATATAATTATGGTCGACTGACGGGACGGATTGGCTGCGAGCGGAAACTCCAAATTAAAGGAGAAATTAAAGCGGAAACATTTGGTCAGGCCCGCTAGCAAGATGGCGCATGCAGTCGATTATTGTGTTCGATTTTCGAATAATAATTTTGCCGCGTCTAATTGCTGTTTAGTCTATGACTTGGCTTTTTATTCTTTTTTGTTCGTCTAGTAATTATTTCAAGCCAGTAATAATGATGTTTTTTTTAGGTGATTGTTTATTTAAACGATGCTAGTATAAACCGTGGTTGTAGATAAAAATAAACATAGGTAATACAAAGTTTACGCGTTAAAAAAAAAGGTTTTTGTCTACTACTTAAGCGCATTAGTGAGATTTTTTTGTTTTAGTTACTCCAACCGTCTAAATTCCAAAGACATTTTTTTTTCATCGCCTAACCAGCTAAGACGTTGCGAGAACAGACAGACATCGCGTGCGGCCCAACCAATAGTCTGAGTAGAAACTTACTTTATAATTATTTGAAATTAACTATAAACAAGTCTGGAAGACAAACAGTTCGTTCAACTTTATTAGACTAAGTTTTGAAGGTGATGATTTGTCAAGTTGGGAGTGAATGTCAGTTTCAAACACCAAAAGAGGTGTTAGTAACTTGGATTTTGAAACAGTTGATTATTTGTGGCCATTAAGATTAAGAGAAAAATAAAAATGCTGGCCAAGTGCGAGTGGGATTCGTACAGGAACGGTTCCGTGCCTTTGAATAAGTCAACAAGTAAGTAACTACCATTTATTGATATCGAGTAAAAGTAGGCAAAAATGGCGTTTTTTTGTATGAGAGCTGTCTTTAAATGTAAAATTAAAAACATAACTGAGTATTTTTGAATGATTTAAGTGCCTACCTATTTCATACATGTCATTATTGATAGCGAGCAAAAAAGAACCAAAAATCGTGTTCGTTGTATGGAGGTTCCCGTAAACATTTACTTTATTTTATTTTCAGTAGCTACCGCGGTTCTTAAGTACAGCCTGGTGAGTAGACAGACAAACTAAAAGCGGAGTCCCGATTTCACACTATGGGTCCGGAACCCTAAAAAAGTGGCGCCTTTGAATGTTAAGAGAGGTGACTAAAGATAAGGAAGGACCTTAACATTAAGCGATAATCTAACTTGAAACCTAAAATTTAATTTATGTGTGACGTTACACGTACTCTGCTTCACCCCTTGGGGAAACACGCCTGATGTTCATGTTTTTGTGTTTTATGTTTATCTAAAAAAATGTTTTAGAGTAAGAACACAGACTTACCTACATGAAGGCTACACCCGTCCGACCTGCCGTCGACTAACCTCGACTGCAGAGGTCTCCATTACGATCTGAACATTTGTACATGGTACAATGTATTTATAAATGTATAGATCAAAGAGAATTATGTAATGCCGTAGGTACTGGAGTCTCGCTTCTATTTCACAGATGTGATTTTATCCTTAGACACCAAGTTTTAAGATAACAATATATTTTACTATTATCATCATCATCGGCCATACGACGTCCACTGCTTAACATGGGCTTCCCCTTTTTGGGATTCCACATATACCAGTTCCATGCGATCAGCATCCATTTTACTATAATGATTACTTATTATAATTTAATTTTTGCACGGTTATCTTCGATGTAGATTTCACTTATGTAATAAATATTTCAAAGTGCCTATGTGCTTCCGCTGCCTGACTTAAGCTATATCTTACCTACTGCAACTTTGGTTGACTTCCACCAATTCTTATTAGAACTAACCCGTGTTAGTACAGATTAAACTACGCAAATACGCATGGTTAACCCCCGATCATCATGTATTTGCCGCATAGTGATAATTTCGCGGCAATATGTGGCACTGCTAGATAAAAACCGAGCTAACACAAAATGTGTCACTATTCAAAAATGAGATTTGGCGTATAAACCTAGAGCTTAGTTTTGAATTGAGACACGTTTTGAGTTAGCTCTGTTTTGATCTAGCAGTGCGAATTGTGGCCGCACCGTAAATGAAACACACTCTTGAATTTCTAAACTTAAATAATTTAACTCATACGCCACACATTGCTCAATCTAAATGCCCCTTTGGATGTCGGTCGACAAGAATTACACCGACACTTTTTTTTCGACGTTTTGATACTTTTGACGGCTTCATTTTCACACACTTTTTTATTCCCGTAATGTCAACCGCGGGGTTGCAGCTAAAGTCACGACGCAACTGAGACAGCGGAACAGTTGAAAGTGAGAACTACCCTCAATTTAATATTTAAGTTTTAACATTCGATTATCGCTGTTATTGAATTGTGTGTGGCGATTAAATGAAAAAACAATAGATATTTAAGTAGGTACCTAAGTAGTTCGAAAATATCGTGTGTAAAGGTAATGTTATATTTAATAAATGGAATACGTAATTAATTAATGAATTGCCGTGTGGTGTCGGGCTTAAAATAACACCTCTCCATTTTTTCCGCGGATATTGAAAAAAAAAAAAGATAAAAGTCGAATAAGTGAGAGAGCAGTTATTTTTCGATAATAAAATCCAGCCCTTCAAACAACATTGAATTACTTTGCCGCTGTGTGCAGCTTTTCTCACGATGATATTCTTCACCAATAGGTTACACCCATTACTTCTAATAAGTATGAAATTATGTAAAAGCTTCGTTTTTCGGGGACAAAAAGCGATGTGCGAAATAACCCCTATTAAAATCTTGCCAAGTTAGATTCCAGGGGCTGTAGGTATCTTTGAAACAAATGAGTAATAAATGAAATGAAATAAATGCCGGCCTCAAGTCTTACCCATTAGCTTATTACATTGTTCTAGGAGGAAAGTGCTCGCCGCAAGGAATGCCAGTAAAAATAAATTTTCTTAATTGTCCCTCACCGCAGTGGAACCGCAACTGCCTCGTTGCGAACAGTCGTTAATGGAATAGACATGTCAAAACTAGCCTTATTAAGTTTTCACAAGCTGACGTGCCATTTACGAAGTATACATGCATGCATGAAGTATGCATGATTGTGAAGCTGAAGGTCCCGGGTTCGATCCCCGGTCGGGGCAGATGTTTGTATGATGAATACGAATGTTTGCTTTCGAGTCTTGGGTGTTTATCTGTATATAAGTAAGTTTATCTGTTGTCTAGTACCCATAACACAGGCATTAAATTGCCTACTTTGGGACTAGGTGATTGGTGTAAAAATTGTCCAATGATATATTTATTTATTTATTTATACATAACAACAACATATAATCACGCCTATGCTCTCAAATGGGGTAGGCTGAGCACACTAGACAAAACCATGATTATGACTACTCCACGCTTTGCAGCCGCTTCTAGCATAAGGGTCTCACCAAACCAGTCGACGCCTTTTCGGCAAAATGCGGGTAGAAAAAGCTTTATGTCAACGTAACGTAAAGGCGAACAAGACGTCAATCGGCTCGGCTCGTTCGACCAAGAATCGCCGAGCCAATTCACGTCTTGTTCGCCCTTATTGCGTTGACATAAAGTTTTTTCTACCCGCATTTTGCCGAAAAGGCGTCGACTGGTTTGGTGAGACCCTAAGGCCACCTTTACACCTATAAGTTTTACTTACGTAAGTAGGGACACAGCTATCTGCTAAAGAGAGAAATGAGTATTGTTATCTCATTCTAGCTTATAGCTGTGTCCCTACTTACGGAAGTGAAGCTTATAAGTGAAGGCTGGCCTTATTTTAGGTTTGAAAACAGATGAAAGCGATACTATAATTGTGACGGGTTGCTAGCTGTTGCCTTAATCATACCTAAACCCATTTCCCTAGTCGCTTCTTCCGACACCCATGGAAGAAATGGAGAGGTGTTATTCTAACCCGACACCACACGGGGAAAAAGTGGATGAAAATAAAATACCAATTGTGTTACATAATCAATGAGAAACCTTCTAGGTATTTCTAATCGAGCTCATAATACCGATAGTAATTAGTCGATTACTAGCAGCAAAGATTTAAAAATCGATATCCATTTGCATACAACCTACATTGAACTTTGCATTGAACGCGCAACACGCAAGCATACTGTAGCTAAATAATGTGCAGTACTGGTTAACGTGTCATAGTACCCCGGATATTTTTATAATTCCTAAAGAAACTGCTTGGTGTTGGGTGAATAAGACCTCTCCATTTCTTCCGTGGATGGCTTAAGAGGCGATGTAAAAAACAGTTTATGGTTTTGGGCAATCGTCACACTTACATACTCCCTGTTGTTGTCCGCATTTATGATTAAAGCTAGTGGTGACAGAATTTTCGGTTTTGATTGTGGTTTCGACTTAAATGTAGCCAAATCTACGGCCGTAACCGATACTAAACTCTAGACTACTCTAGAGGTTTTGTGCTTCAAACCAACATATGGGGTGTGATCTTTAAGCTGAGATCAATGAAGTTTCATTTGGTCCCATCCCAGTTTTTTATTTTTATGTAAACAACTACTAAGAAAATTAAATGATGATACTAGTGTACTCGGTGACTGACTGTGTTTTTACAAGAAAACCCGTGTTTGGAAGTTTTGGTTTTGGCCGAAACTGAAATCGTGGTCAGACACGGAGTAAACCGACATTGAAAGATATTTCAAAATGTCAATGAAGTACTAAGCTAATAATTACTACGGTCCACATTCTAGATAATTGAAGATTGCGGACAGTTACACGACTTACCTTTAGCAGAGCCGGTCCGCCACATGTTATCATTGCCATCGGTGTTTATATCTGTCGTCTCACAGTTATATCAGTACACATATATCATACATTAACACTAAACACGTTTGTTTAAATTAAAAACTATCTGAAAGACAAAAATATACGTATTAAAAATCAACCGCCGTCCATTGTGGCCAAAGCTTGCCTGTATTGTTTGTCAAAATTACTTTGTTGGCTCACAAAAAGAGACAGAGGAAAACACAGGCTTCTGGAGGCGGTTGAGAATAAATCATACAAAAAAGAATTAAATAAATCACTCATGAGGTTAAAATGTGAAATACTTTCTCTAAACAAAAGGGCATTGTGCATGCAAAAGTGCATTCCTCGCCGAATACTTTTCGTCGCCTGCGCCGGCCGCTGCGTTTTATTATTTTATTTATCAAAAGAACATTATACATTTCCGTGATTTATCGGCGGGCTCAAAATATGAAACCGTCGTGGGATGACCACGACCCTATTGTTGATACTAAAATGAAATTAAACATTCAATAAAGTAGCCGAAACGCGTTAGGGAAACGGCCGAGTTATTCGCGGGTATTAAATAATAAAATTAACCAATTAGTTATAAGAGTATAATGTTATATTACTGTCGTAAAGGCGGGCAGTGAAGATTTAATCGTTCACCGGCTCGGGTATCGGACACCGAGATTTATTCATATACGTTGATGGCGCATAAATCATTTGGGCCTAATTAAAAGTGGCCTTTTCAAAACGCGAAATGCGCTCGGAGTTGCTAACCTGCGAATGTTATTTATGGTATCTGTTCGGTCATTCGCGCATAAACTTTCTAATTTGCGGGCCCGACAAATGCAAATTCCACAATAAAAACAACACCTCGGCGAAAGGTCAAATTATTATGGTGGCTCGTCCGGAGCCCATTCTGTTCTGACCACACCCGAAACTCCGTTTGCTGGCTCTTAACGTCTGTCAAAGTAGCAATTAAAGGTTGCCAGCCATAAAAGATCGGTAAGAATAAATCGGGGTTCTTTTTTCAAAATGTTTAATCAGAACGACGTGTGATCGTTTTGCATTGCCAGTACGTTTTAATACAAGACACAAAAATATCACGAAAAACGAGCCAATTAATGCTTTTGTTAATTATTTAGATGTAAGAAATCGTATGCGATCGAAACTACTGCCAAGTAATTTCATGTAGAGTATTTCTAATGAAAAAGAAAATGTTAATCGCTGCCCCATTACCCAATTAAACGCCAGCACACATCAGAGCGTGTTCCGATTAAATTCAACGTCACTGTTTAGTTTTTATTAGAATTTTTTACTACCGTAATCGGTGCGTGATTTATGATAGAACTATGACTTTTTCTACGGCGTTCTTAAAAATTAATGTCTTTATAATCGTCGTTGGAGGCCGGAAAAATAACACGAACTGGTGACGCTAATTGCGCCAGTGTGCCACCTACCTCATTGTGGCTGGCACAAAACACCAACTTCGAGACTATATGAATATCTTAGCACACTTAAATACATACGTCCGCGAACTTAACTGCGATTAACCCGTCCAAGACTGGTAATTTATTTTTAAAGCTCGTAAAATCTCACTCTTTTAACGATAAAAGTAACATTTTAGCGATGTTACCGGCCGCCAGTTAACTCTTTTAATAAAAAATCACTGCTTCAACTCAACTTTGTCATGACACTAACTCGCGAAGCGCATTTCGAAATCAACTGCACTTCGGCATTTACATAATTTTAGCCACGTTGCGCCGAAAAACACAAGAAATGCACTATTACGCACCCCACCCACTTCACATTTAAACCTCATTATAAAAAAATAAAAAATCAAGATGGGAAAAGTTACGTTAAGAATGCACGGAAGTTAATTAGGAACGGAACGAAAAACAACCGTAACTGGTGGCGAAGTTAGCCGTTCTAGCGTGGCCAATGGTATAGGGCACACACACACTGAATGGCACCGTTTCGAAGTATTTGCATACCGCCCGCCCAAGCGCGCGCCGCCGCCCAGCCCGCGAGACAAGGACGGAGCATCCGCGCGACAATAAGCCTTCACTAAAACAGCCACAATTTTCGACAAACCACCAATTTTAGGCGAGCTTTTCAATTGTTTTTCAATTCAAGTTCAAACGCTGCATTCCATGCCTTTCAAACTCGCATCTAACGTGTATGGAAATTAGAGTACGCCGCGACGAAAGGGATGCAAGTAAATTTATCGCTGTCGCCGCGTAGTTGATAAGTAAATTTTGAGAGAAGAGAGAGCATGAATGAGTTGGGACTTAACCCTTTAATGAGGGTCCGCGGAGTGGTTCCGTGCGAACCTCTCGGCCGCTCGTCCACACAAACGTTCGGGGTGATTAGACACGTTCCTGCTGGTTATTCTAGGTGTCGTTACCTAAGACCGAGAACATGCTCATTGTATTCAGGAGTACCCGAAGCTTAGGTTCATACAAAAACCGGGATTTTATGATACGGATACATTATTTTTGTTTTGTTGGTACTGTAAACAAACTTAAAATAAGTGTGTACTTAGTGTGGTGGAGAAAGTATTTTTTATTATATTAATTCATGAATGGATCTGCTGTGCAAGAGACGCCACTGATTCAGTCATTAATCAAGTTTGTTACTGAACCGCTTCAGTAATAAATGTTATAATAATTAATTATGTATTTTACGACACAGCGGACATTTTTTTCAAAGAACAGGGAAACAATTAATATTTTATCCGTTTCATGTGAATATTAGGTACCTATGTAAATTTTTAATTATGTTAGTAACAATTAACACACTTACATATTTTTCCAATATTAATATTATACTTTTTTTATAATCCCAACGACAGTCGGGTTTCCATTGAAATCAGACCGGATGAATTACCCGTTCCGTACAATAATTCTACAGTGTGAAATCAAATGGTTTAAACAAGTTAGGGCTTCTTACTCACTTATGGAGCATAATGCATTAGTTCAATAATTGATAAAATTATACTGATAAAATTTTGGATTTTCCTACTAAGATGTAATGAAATTGCGACCTCAATGTATGGACACCTCAAATTGAATACGACTAATTAAAACAAATGAGTCGGTACATTTCTTTGTCCGGCATAACTGAGTAAGACAAACTTATTGAACAGTTTTTTTGTATCACCATATTGATTTAAATTTTGATGCTACAGATACTAAATAGGAGAAGCACAATGTTTTCTTTTAAACTCCTGGTTAGCTTACAGTGTCATCTCACACAGTTTACGTTTCTTAATCGTTTCTCTAATAAGAATATAATAAATCTAATAAGATAGTCAAGTTAGAAATAAAAATAAACGATGGCGAATTTACAAATAGTTGAGAGTTACATTTTAACTATCTTTTAATTTTCTTAATAGTGCTGAATGAAAACGTTTTCAGCTTTCAGACAACGTTTGTGTTTTGTCCCTAATGAAAACACACAACAGACAAGAACATTGTAATTACGAAGACTACAAGATTTATTACACGAGGATAGGAAACTAACCACACGTGACTGAAGCCCGCATACCGAGCATACTATGCAACAAAATGACTACGAACAAAACTCTACCTTATTAACAGAGTAATTAACTCGAGTTCGCACTCGCGAGGAAGTTCACTTAAGTCTTTTGCGAGCGCTGAGTGCATATGCATTTTAAGTCCGATGTGTGTGAGTACCACGAAAGCGTACCGTGTAGTAGTTAATTTTTGCGCAAAGCTGGTGCGACAGAGAAGGCTGGCTCATTTACCGAATAGTTTGGCTAGGTGCGAGCGAGAAGGTGATATTGGGGGTTAATTAATGAACGTGGAAGCCTGCGCTCTTTATTGCTTTCGTGGCTCGCCGCTAAGACGTCGACGGTTAAAGAGTTTTCCTTCGATAAAATGCTGGCTGGAGATACCTAGTGTTTGTTTTTCCTAAGATATTATTGGCCTTAATGTCGGCATTGAACTTTAATAAATTGCTCTTTGCAGTCGTTAAGTTTGACTTTTATTTCTTTTCGTGCCAGCTATATTTTTTAACGTCCTAACCATTTATGTAACATTGATACCAAGTGACGGCATTTTTATTGCGCTCATTACCATCAATGAAATTGACCCACGAATTTTGACTCTTATTCAATAACATTTTACGTTCTGTACTAACTTTTACCAGTTACCTTACCTTACCATTACCTTAAAGCCATTCAAAAATTGAAAAATCGAAAATCTTGACGGCGCGGTGTGATATGAACTCTAAATAAGGAACGGAATAGCACTCTTCCATTCACAATTTTTTCATATTTTTTGACGTCAAAATAATCGAAGTAACAAATCTATTTTCCCACAACACCAGCCTATTCAGGATAACAAAAGACAACCGTCCTCCAAACGCACCGGGTACCGTTTAGATACCATTTTCAATCAATCAACGAAAAACAAAAGCGCCTTCCCAGTCCAGACAATACACACAAACATAACACAAGACAGTTAATGCTCTGAATGTTTTCTTAATTTCATCCCCGCTGCGTGAGTGTAGTGGTTAAGAAATTAAGAAAACGCCGGCAACGTCTACCCGCCACTTAAGGCGGCGGCTAAGTGAGTGTATTGTCTTCACAAATGGTTTTTGTTCTAATAAAACCCTAAGGTTTGTTAATGAGCGCAATAACGTCTACTGTTTGTGTGTTTGTTTTGTTTTAATGAAAGTTTTTGGGACAGGATTTTTGGGGGTTTCCTTTTTTTTAACTGACATAGAAACTTGCCACAGACTATGTCATTGAACGTCTTGAACTTGAATTCACATTTTATCTATGGTCTATTTAATTTTATACTTTTTAAGAGATTCGTAATATACCTACATATTACAAAATAGCTCAAAATTTTAAATTCATCGATGCCATTCAAATACGAATTAAATATTGCGTGTTTTATTAAGAAGTGTATAGTACGGCAATGAGAGCAGTTAAATCATAAATACTCAAAGTTAGCATAAGCGCAAAAAACAATAGAAAATTAGGGTTGCTACCACCAAAAACTTAGCACTCGATCTCTCTCCAAATATTAACGAGGCAACCCCGTGGCACTAGAATCACTAGATAAACTCAACTGTCATATTTTAGTGGAATGCAATAAGGTCGGGCGACGCAGCGAGACGTCTAGGGGAGCCCACGCACACATTCAAATCATCATGTACGTGTGAGGGCTGCCAAAAAGTAATTAAATGTGTTTGTTGGAACGCACGGCGTAGTGACTGTTCAGATAGAGTAACATTATAAAAATCAGAGCGGCAGTTGATGGTTATAAAATAGACGGTATAGTAAAAGAAGAACATGGAGAGAATAATAGTAAATACAATCACTGTCACATGAGCCATTTAATGGTCGAATTAAAACTTGGCAATAATTTTTGTTGTTGTGGTTCGCGCATTGCTAGCTCCTACTATAAAAAAACTGGCCAAGTATATTGCCGACCACTATCCCCTTTTTTAGGTCTCTGAGTTAGGAACGTAACTGCAATCTATCTAGCATTGCGGATAACGCTCGGCGATGATGATGGCTTACAATCAGTTGACCCATGTCGTCATGTGTTTTCGTAAAATATAAAAAAGTACGGTCAAAGCTAAAAGCTAATAAATTGGAATGCCTGTGGGATCACAAGCAGAGCCTGTAATTCTCATAACCATGGCTCGGACATGTCATAGGAAAAAGACCAAGAAACTGATGTAGAACTAATTTAACTAAGACAAATGTAACTTAAACAGGTCTTATGTTCGTTACTATTACATCAGCTTTGAAATAAACCGGCCAAGTGCGAGTCGGACTCGCGCACGTAGGGTTCCGTACCAAAAACTGCAAAAAATCAGAATTTTTGTATGGGAGCCCCCCTTAAATACTAATTTAATTTTATTTTAATTATTTTCTTTTAAAGTAAATATTTAATTAAATATTCTGTGAGCATTTCAAGCATTTACCTGTTACAGTTATGTAAATAGATCCAAAATAGCAAAAAAAAACACGTTTTCTGTATGGGAGCCCCCCTTAATTATTATAATTATTTTAATTTTAGTATTTGTTGTTATAGCGGCAACAGAAATACATCATCTGTGAAAATTTCAACTCTCTAGCTCTCACGGTTCGTGAGATACAGCCTGGTGACAGACAGACGGACGGACGGACGGACGGACGGACGGACGGACGGACAGACAGACAGCGAAGTCTCAGTAATAGGGTCCCGTTTTTACCCTTTGGGTACGGAACCCTAAAAATCATAGTATTGGATAACCATACGATACGACATTATTAGATCTCGATCTACATGAAACACCCGGCGATAATTCACTGGAGTACATTTAAGCAGTTATAGAAATATATCAAAACATCGCACCTTAAAGTTACTAAAAAAAAAAACACAAAAAAAACATTTGCCCCGACCGGGAATCGAACTCAATACCTTAAGCTTCACAGTCAGGTTCTCTAACCACTGGGCTATCCGGCCGATACATAAAAGCCTTGTTCAAAATTGTTAATAGTAGTAGTCAGCAGACGTTTGTTTAAAAGTTGAATTAAAATTAGTGGTTATCCTGACGGGCAAAGCAGGCATCTCTGTCCCACACACAGAGTTAAAGTGGAACATTTTATTTTTATCGACGGCAAAACTTAGGGCTAGTCTGATAGTGATTGGACATGTTATAAGACCAGCCACTAATGTGATTGATTCTAAAAAAGCACTGAACTCAGCAGACGTTTACGACATTTTAATCTTTGATTGAATTCGAGAAAATGATGAGGGAGTTACGAATAAACTTGGTTTTAGTTAATTAATCGAGTTAGTTTTACCCAAAATCGTTGGGTTAATTTGGTCATAAATAAAACCAGTAAAGATTGTGACAGCCCTGGCTTTGGCGGCATCATACAAGCTACAGGATATCACCCCTAAGGATTAGCGGTGTGGCTATTGGATTACCACATTCAGTCGCAAATGAAGAATTACTGATTGCAATTAAGTTCTTTGCTAAATAAAAAAATATAATATTATTTTTTGATGTCCATAAAATAGATACTCCATGTATTTTGAGTTTAGGGAATCAGGAGTAAATTAAGCGTCAATATTAAAAATGATTGCACCTTTAATTGTACTAAATGTGTTTTTTTTCTATGTAGCGTTTTGTGTGCTCTGCCTACACCACTTGGAAATAAATGCGTGACGTGTATCGATGTAGCTAATAATAAAATTATCATAAAATTATTCCTGTATACTATGGTTTCATATCCCAAATAACTCTTTACATAAGGGTCTACCCACACCATTCCTATAGATGACGAGTCGGCGATAGCCAATTGTAAAGCGCTTTATGTCCACGCAATAAGAGCTAAAACGTCACGATTCGGCGCGATTCGGTTCAAATCGGCTTGATTCGACTCGGCAGACGCCTAGCAACGCGCAGACATCTTTTTCACTATTATCACGTGGAGAAAAAGCGTTTTACAATCAGCTG
Organism: Adoxophyes honmai; assembly: GCA_005406045.1. NCBI lineage: Eukaryota > Metazoa > Arthropoda > Insecta > Lepidoptera > Tortricidae > Adoxophyes > Adoxophyes honmai. The sequence goes on along the minus strand of BHDV01008089.1, from coordinate 144,683 downwards.
TCGCCGAATTTGCGACGTCGTGGTGTGGAGAAACCGTTACGTCAGCAATTTGAGAGTGACGAGTACTTCTTGCATTGCATTCTAAGAGCTTAGATAGGGCTCAAGGAATAAACTGTTAAGAATTCATCGAATGTAGATTAGTCGAATGATAGGGCCACAATGCCCAAAAATATCTAGTGGAGAAGAAAAGTGGGTCGTTTTTGTTACTCAAATAGTTAGGTGGTAAATATCGGTGGTACAGTCAGCGTCAAAAGTAACTGACAATTTTAGTACTGAGTTACGTCAAATTCTATACTAAAATTATCACTTACTTTTGACGCTGACCCTACCTAGTCGATAAGAACACCTTTAAACAAGTCGCAGTCAAGACAAGTCAACAAAATAAAATACAGTCATTGATTGACTGATTTAATGTAGGTTGACATAGAAGTTTTATACGTTTTTAATTTAGGTTTTTTTTGATAGATTTCCGAAATATTGTTTTTCGCGGGACCAAAACTCATTTAATTTCGTGTTACACTTGTGTATGTTTGTTACAATTCTGACCTCGTTAGTATATCATATACCCCTCCAATATACTTTTCACTAACAACATCTTCAATACTGTATCGATTCACAATAACAACAGCTTTGTTCGACAAAGATAAAAGCTGTTAATGAACAAATAAAGTTTTTATAGATTCTGAACTCATTACTACAAGAATGAAGTTTCAGTTCAGTTACATGAAGTATGGAAACAGCACTAAAAATTTTGTATATACCGACTTAATTAAATTGGAAACTGCGCTGAAGAGCTGACGATCAATAGTTTATTATAAAAAGTTTTCACTGCAGCTGAAGCTCATATAACAGGCCGTAGATTAAACTATTAACTACTATTACAAGACAAAATGACTCAGAATTGTTACTCTGTATTCACGATACGGCTTCCTTTATTAAGACCTACGAGTCGCAACTGGTGCTCATAGACTTTATGGAAACCGAAACAGCAGTATCATAAACTTTTTACAACGTTCTCGAACACTCATAAAGAGCACTAACTTAATGTTTTACGCGTTCAAATCGCCCTGTTTACGCTCAAATTTGTCTTAAAGCAACGCTTTAATCCTTAAACAACTGAATTCATTACTTACTCACGCAAAAATAATCCAAACAAACGTTCACGCGTCTTCCTGTGCGACACTGCGTGCAATTAATTCAACATATTCAAGTTCATATTTCACGTAAACGCTAGTAAATAACGTCAAAATGAATTCCATACGGCAACAGTCGAACAACTTTTGTTTACATTTCAGACGCGAAACGTCACATGTATCCGAGTTTTGACAGATGATCATAAAGTACGAACACAAGCGCATTCACATTTACATACGCGTTTCGCCGCGGCGAGCGTGAAACGGAGCGTCCGGTGGTACCGCGCGTTACTAAAATAAAATTCTTATGGTTTTGTGACTTTTACGTTCCGTTTTCAGCTCGTTTTTCGTGTGTCCGTCACACAGTTTGCCTTAGTACTGACCACAGCTTAGGGCGCCGGCCATGCGGCAGTGTGCGTGTGTGGAGCTTTTGCACGCGATCTCTCGCAGTCGGACGAGTGGGGCCGGCTGGTGTGTGCGTGCGCCTTACTTGTAGTATCCTAGACTCATTGACTGCCGCCCTTATTGTATGAATGTGGAAAAATTATAGTGTCGAGCAGTGTTTTGCCTGGAACAGCGATGCGCATTGTTTATGGCCCGGCCTGGTGCTCCAGAGCACTTAAGTCCCCAATTTGGCCGACGTTAATGTCCCTGCGTTTTGTTTTGCGACACATTATTTGTAACAAAGTACGGAAGGCGTAATTAAAGTGTGAGCGACCACGGCAGTATGTTGCAGTTATTTATTTTTAAACACCGCCTAATGAGGGGTGTTTGAAGTTTGAGAGGCGGAACATTCGCGTGACGATCCATTTGCAAATTAAATTAAATTTTTGACTGTTAATTTTATCATAGCACTAGTTGTACGCGTTTAAACAGGTTTCAGTATCATTATCAAGAAACTGCGATGACTCAAACTCAGCACTGACGTACAAATAAACCGCCTCGGCCCATAACTCACAAACAAAACAAGATCACGCGTCAACCTTTAAAACAAGGCGAGCACTTAAAAACACTAGTCTACACATTAATCGAACAGTTAACAGGATATATTATACGGAGTCAAAACTCTCGTGCATTCTCAAAGTTAAGATTGCACATTTATCACAACGGGCAAGCGCAGTAAGGTCCATTAGGAGATTTTTCTGAATCATAAATCTCACTTCGCCTCATCTCTCCACGATACTGTGATATGAAGTACGCAGTCGCGATATCGTACGTCGCCGATGTAACTGCAGCGATAGGGAATAGAAAATAAAAATTCCTTCCGGATATGGGTGTAAAAATGCGAGCTCACGGGCTCGATATTCTGATAGCTCGGTCTAGAGATCTTACGATTGTAAGTTTATGCACAGAACTTGTATTTAATCGATGATTCCTTGCCTTATCAACGGTTGTTAAAATATTATTGGCGGCTTATATACTAAGCCAGTGTGAACAGATACACGTCGTTCTGCTGTAATATCTTGATAGAATAATTAGTGTTTATTATACTTAAGTATTTAAATGTTCAGAATAGTTTTAAGTCCGTTCTGACTATTTCAACCTCGTTTGATACCCTCTTGCCACACTATCCTCCTGACGACATGCGTCCTATACATCCTTATCCTTACTAATATTATAAGTCAGAAAGTGAGTTTGTTTGTTTGTTTGTTTGTTTGTTTGTTTGTTTGTTTGTTCCGCTTTCACACCGTAACTACTGAACCGATTGCTTTGAAATTTGGCAGACGTAAAGATAGAAGTTCGGATTAAATAATAGGCTACTTTTTATCTCGGAAAAAATTGATGTTCCCGAGGGAAAACAAAAATATAGTTTGCTTGATAGATCGATATCGATCGATGATAGATCGATATCAATCGATAACCGATCGATAGATGATAGATCGATGACGCCGTGTGTCGTTTGAAACGAGAAGTTTTCTTATAGTTGTGCTTTAGACCGCAATATAACCGAGTTCCACGCGGGCGGAGCCGCGGGCGGAAAGCTAGTAGTACATAAAATCAAAGTCATTTGTAACCTTGTCTTTTGACATTAAGAGTCAGTTTTGAACTACACATAATTTGACGCTGGTCGTCAGGAAGCTATGTAGATTTGAAGAGGATGGGTTCAAAGGACTTTAACGGCATATCTCGTCCCATTTTTCTACTCTACTTTTACTATATTCGCAACTATTATAATTGAGATATCATTACACATTTATATCAAATTACCTTCCAACTCAAGATTTAAAAAAGTGGCCTAGAATTTAACAGTGGCCACGAAACGTGAAATTGTCAGGGTTTCGTGTGCTCTGCCTACCCCATTTGGGAATACAGGCGTGATGTGTGTGTGTTCCAATTATTGGATCCACAGAAATTGGGTCAGAAATTGAAATAAGTACGCAACACTCCCTTACAAACTATCACATTTTCCCACAACCATATTATCTACTAGGTGAAGTATTCTTAAAGACCTAGAATACCAATTAAGCGCTCATTTAAGAACCCTAAAAGCCCTAATTATAACTTACGTCGCATTCACGAGTCCTCTCCATACCGACGTCAGTTCTCCGCCCAACATTGATGTAAGTACTCGGTCGTTTGAGCTGTCCACAACAGTACGGACGGACAAAAGCCCTTTTGTTTATGATCCTATGAGAATATTCTAATGAATGCTTTGATTGAGCCATTGGGTGAGCGGAAGTAGGTTGTTAATTAAATAAATTGATTTTGTTTATTGCGTTCGTAAATCAGCCGCGCTGTGCACGGGCTTTGGTTTAATATTCTGTGCCGTTTGTTTTGAGAAATGTTGGCTGGAAAATGTTGAGTGTTCAAAAAAAGAACTCGTTATTCGCATTCTTCTGGAATATTCCTGACCCAGGCTACGCGTAATAAGCCTTGGTCGCCTATTAAGAAAAATCGATTTTATTGGATATTTCACTCCAATTTTTCATATTTTTTAAGAATTTACGAAGTCGTACGTAGAACTTACTATACCCCATTGATGTTACAGATATCTGCAGTGAAATTGTCACATATCACTAAACAATTTACACGCTTTTGCTTTTTCAGATATATTTTTAACAAAATCGCTGCTTAGGTGCTCTTTAGTCTAGTTAATGGAAGTTAAGCAATTTTTCACGAAGGTATCAAGTTGCATAACCAAACACATTGTAAACCATTTAAGGTCCAGCTGTGAGTTGCGCATTCATCCGACACAATTGCAACACAAGACCCGAATCGTATACACACTTATGAAAATTATTAACATAAACACGAGTCAAACGAGAAATTAAATAGATGCCATATGGCGTCCGAACGGAAGTGCGTATCGCCTGTCAGCCCTTTAATATTATAATGAAACGTTTCTTTCAACTGACCACTTACAAAGAAGACAATGGTGGACGCCTGCCTTCATCCGGAGGGCCGCGATTTCGATTTGCGCGTAAAACGAATTTTAAATGGAACGACGTTTAAAATTTATGATTTGGAAAAGTTCGTTACAATTATGCTAATTTGAATGGTTTTGTGAATGTGTTCGATATTCTAGAGTGTGATGTGTAACATAACAACATTATTTGTTATTGTCTCCGCTACGGTGTAACAGTCGCCCTAAAAGTGTGTTCAAAGTAGGTATGTAATTGTTGCAGTTTCTACTAAATGGAGTTGGCAGTAAAAATGCAGTCAAAGCAACCCTTCTATAGAGTCTTTATATATCATGTTAAGGAGTGACGTATCCAAAAATAGTTGTCTTATGCTGTTAGACAATTGTTGAAAAATCATCCACAAAACGGCCAACCCTATCGCAAAATGATGCAAAAGAAACTATTTGTTGATAACGTTGACATTATTCCAAAAAACGGGACTAAAGTTCACGTTAAGCCCTATTACAGTTTGTATCTTTTACGTTCCTATCAGTACCTGAAACATAATTTTTCGCCCACCAATCGTTCAGAAGCGCTAGCACACGTACAATATCACCTAAGACCCGCGCATTTGCTATTCAATGGACAGCGCTCGATAAACCTGATCAGCTGCACTTTATTTATAGGTTATTGACTGTAAAATTACATCCTAGCTGCTGGCCAGCCATGGACTATAAAGTAGTATTTATTTAGATTATTATTACGCATGCATTACTCGTCAGCTTAAGAATGGGGCATTTTACTGCGTAACACGGACAATCGCGATGCGAGCAGTTTTACAACGGGGCGGCTAAATAGGTTCGCCTTAACACGGGAGGGTATCACACCGATGGCTGGATTTTTATAAATTTGAAACACTGTTCTAACTTCATACTAACGGTTAGTAAGTCAAAGATCCAGCCGAAAGGGACAGGAATAGGGCACATCGAACATTCGTTGTGACTAACCGGCTTAGCGGCAAGGCGTCAGTTTAGACTCGCACGAGATAGGTTGTAGGTACTGTTACTGTCTTAGTAAAGACGTCAGAAAATGACAAGTAGTCTATCTTGCGGGCGACGTGCCGTGCTAAGTAAAAATGTAATAAAAATATGTAGTTGGACTCCTTAAAGACAATCACTAAAGATTAAGCTTAGCTGGTTTGGTCATGTAGAGAGGATGGATGAAAGAAGATTGACTAAACAGATCTATGCTGGAAGTGTGAATGGATGTGGTGGGAGGGGAAGACCTAGACGGACGTTCCGTGACCAAATCGCGGACGTTTTAGAAACAGGTCAGGTCAAGAGTACCCGAAATCGACGAGCATGTATGAAGAAGCTAATGAACGTGGATGAAGCAAAAGAGGTATGTCAGGATCGTAGCAAGTGGAACAAAGTGGTCTCTGCCTACCCCTGTGGGAAAGAGGCGTGACGGTATGTATGTATGTATGTACTAAAGATTTAATTTCACTTTTCAAAGATTTTGCCTTTACGCGAAAATTTCGTGAGCAATTTTATTGTCAAAAAAGTTGTACTAAAAGTGTGATATTTTGTTTTTGTCACTTTTCCTACTGTTACTATGTATGGTAACAATAAAATAAAATAGGAATAGGTGTGAAAAAAATTGGATACATTTTGTTCCATGATTCTGAATACTATTTTAAATTTGTCGTATTTTGCAATTATGTAGTACCTATGTAGTCATGAAATGTACAATCCTCGTGATGCTCTCCTCACTGTCGGTGTGACTGACGTTCACCTTTAAAATTGAAAGTGACGTAAGTGGTGTTTTAGTGCGCAATCGGCGGACGAAAGTCATAAATCAAAGTTTTAGTGTCGAAATGTTGGGATGCGCTGGCCACTGGGGTGGCCGGTCTTAAATATTTTTTAAACACTTTTAAAAAACAACTCGCAGAAACAATATGACATTGGCAAGTGGTCTATTGTTCTGAGACGGGTGACGTGTCCTCAGATGCGCTTGCGCGTTGACATTGTTTATTATTGTACAATAAATCATCCAACACTATAATTTATGAAAATAAAAATTTAACGGAGTTCTTAATAACTTTTTAGTGCCAATGAAGAAAACACGCGGAAAATTATTTATGTGCCCCCGATTTCTTATGCTAATAAAATCAGATCTAGAATTTGCTATGACTACTCGTACTTTGAGTAAAAATAACTAAGAAATGATACGTGATTTTTTTATTTTGTTATCAGCTTGAGTAGACCTGGTATGGCATTTTTGTCAACTGTTTTGAAGAAGATAAAATTTGTAACTATATTTGCAACGTTTACTTAGTAATACGGAAAAGGCTTCAATGAGCTGGCCGGCTCACAAAATACAATTATTCCGAATAACCTGTGTTTGGAGAAGGAGGTGGGTTTAAGATGTATATTTTAAGCGACAGGCTTGCAAACTGTTACTATTGCGCCTTTTTTAAACTTAAATGTAACAAATAGGATAAAAGTGGCTACGAAACGTGAAAAAGTCTTGAATTTATCTATGTAGAGTCTCGTGTGCTCTGCCTTCCCCATTTTGGAAATTAGGCACGAAGATAGGACGTGAAAAAGTAATAATCTTTAATTTTGCTAACGAAACATCTCTCACTAAAACAAACGCTCGTAAAAGTCACCAGGTCATTAACCCCGCGTTTAAATATAAAACCGCCACCCAGTAGATGATCATCACCTCTAATAACAAAGTAGTCACTATGCAGAAGTGATTAAATTACATGCGACCGTAAAACAATGGCCACAAAACCGCGCCGCCTGCGATTCCTGGTATCCTGGTACAAGAATTAACTTAAACGACGCGACGTAAAGGTGGTTTAATTGTGAATTAACTCTAGTTAGTTTCCGTGGAGGTAGAGCTAGTTAGTTTGCTAAAACATACAATTACAGTGACGTATACACCGTCTTAAATAGAGTTTGGGTCAACAATAATAGCCAATAGCAACTCAGTCAGCTGATGTGGATTTGTCTTTACTGAGTGTTGTCGTTTTATATGCTATCCCATATTTCACATTATGATTGAATTATCTCTCTTCTTTCTTGATCTAGAAAAAACTGTGGGTCAGCAGGAAAGAACCATTCTTTTGCTGGGTAATTATTACTTTACTGCATTTAATAAGCTAATCAGTGATGTCAACTGGTAGCGTTTCCTAGTCGCTTTTTCTTTAATATTTCTGAACTGCATAAAACGTCTCTTAAAACATCACATGAAGTACACCAGAAAATTCGCGAAAATGTGGGAAAAGTGCAAAAAAGTACCCGAAAAGTCTAGATTTATCGAAGAAGTAGGCAACACTGAAGTTAATGTCACTACTACACTACAGCTACTATAATAAGTATGTCTTAGTTATTTTCAACAAGCTGTAGATATCAGTGGAAACAGTTATAGATACACTTTTATTGAGCTGAAAGCAATCAGAAGTATGCGCCACAATGGAGTTGTTTACTAAGCCTGTTCTAGGGTGCTCTTTATCTCTTCTTTAGTTTCAGGTCAAGAAGAAATTTAAACAATAAGACCTAGTTTTCTGTATGCGGTGACATTTTTAGTTTTAAAATGCTTGAACGGTTTAGTTTTTCAGCCCCTCGTATACGAGAAGTGAAAAAAATACTAAAACTTTACTATATTTTAACAAAAATGCAACAAATTCCTAAATGTAACATGGATCCATATCTCAAGCATACGGGAGAGTAAGACAACTTTAATGTTAGTATTTTAGGAAGTATAGAATTATGTTATAGTAAAAAGTATCATTAAGTTAGAAACTATACCTAAATCAGAAGAATATATCGAAATTATTGTAAAAAAAACATATCAAAACGCGAGTATCTTTTAAATTAGCTCCTCCCGTCATTAGTCCGTATGATATTAAAATCTTTATGGCAACGTTATCAAGTGTGGTTAAAACATCTTTAATTTTGTCAAACTCGGCTCAACTTTCCGTGAACACCGATTATCTTTACCGCCCTTACAAAGTAAGTAGTGCATCTTAAATCTGCAGAATTAATGGCAGCTCAGGTGGCACGGCTAAAACTGTCTTTAGTTATAATGGTACATGTGCCTGAAATGCTGGGAGCAGTATAAAATGTAACACAATAGCACGTGAACGAGTTACTGGAATATCAACATCATCAGAAGTCTAGTTTACTGACGCAGACGGCGTCGGAATTGTATTAGTTCATTCATTTAATTAAATCTTCGTAAGAGGTAACATAATACGTCGGTGAAGTTGTGTTTTTATCACATTGATTGAAGTTGTACCTAGAAAGTAATGAAGGCTGGTTGTTTTAAGCCCTGATCCAAAAAGAGAGGTGTTATTAGTTTGACGTGTACAGATACATGGATATATACAATACGCCTTATTCCCTGTTGGGTAAGCTGAGACTACAGAGCACCGATTCGCTTCAATTCCGACATACTTCTCTCGCTTTTAATTTTTTTTTTTTACTAAAATTTTATTGGCTGTCATTAATCAAGGTATTAGGAAATGAGAGATGTGTAAATACGTTATCAGTCACTACATACTTTTCTAAGTTTTTTTTACATAGTAAGCTTCTAGTCCCGAGAAAAGCTCATAGATACTTTAACGTACCCATCAATGTGTTTTCTGTAGATATTTGGCAAAGACTGTAACAAGAGATGAGTAATAATGTTCTCTTCGAAACAATAACTTCACTTCGTGGAACAACAGCAAAGTAAATCTGCATGAAATTTTCACATTATGAAGGACTAAAAGTTAGGTATTTTTATTAGTTTTATGTCTTGTACTAGGAGACGGTAACTTTAGAAATGACAAGGAGATATCGCACGCCATTGCAGGATTTATGTTTTGGCACGTTTTATTGCCACTACTTTCTTTCAGTTTAATTTTGTCAGAAAAAGTGGAGTTCATTTCTTAAAAATAATACGTGTTAAGTATCGTGTTTATATTAAACGTACAATTTTTTTTATTACAATAGAACTTTGCTTCTACAAATCGGTAGACAAACATGAAAGTCTCGAATAACAGAAAAATCTAAAAATAATTTTAGTAATATTTAATATTTTCTAACGGGCTCAGCTTTAGTTTACTCTCCCACTCTCAGTGATTTCTTAAAAAATGGTGCGTTTGAGTATTCGGTTACATTATGTATGGTATACACTGTATTGAACGGAACCATGACAAACACGATCGTATCGTCGATTCGCGCGATGATCGCAATTGCCACCGATTATAACGACGCCTGATGACAATAGCGAATCTACTTTTTGCTGTAGGTATAATAAATATTTAATAGCACAACATAGTAAATCGAAAACCATTACGAGACTGACTTGATTTCTGTAATTGTATAATTTTAATACAATGTAATGAATATTGAATTTAAAACACAGCAAATACGCAGTAATGATTTGACTTTGGTGAAAATTATTGTGCTGTGGCGGTCCAAATCAAGTTAGATTTGAAGGGAGTTCCCTAAAAAAATACTAGATCTAAAGCTCTCTCTCTAAACTCTCTAAACTAGATTTCTTGTGCTTTGACAGTGTCAGTAAACTATCGTTAGACATTGACAGCTTGTCCACCAACCTAGCGAAAAAATAAGAGTGCCACATGATAAATTCACGGATAAAATAAACTACGTCGCAGCACTGCATCAAATCATGACGTTGGCCGCCATTAGGTATAGTATACGTAGTTTAAAAATGGAGAAGCAAATGAAAAACAAATGAAATTAGTCTCTTACCTTTTGTTTGCTTATTAGATTCGATTTTTGAAAAAATTAAATGAATTGTGGCTCAGAATTCCGGTTCGCCAGTTTTAAATATAGAATGCGGCCATAGTAATGAGAGAGCAACAAAAGGCCGTATCAGCGGATTCATTTAGTCTGCGGTCGGTAACGCACGCCGCAGGCGCAGCTCTGCTCATAATTAATATCGGTTTAACACCTCGTGTAGCGGTTTGCGGAAATTGCGGAGTATGTAGGTTGATTTGTTGGGATCTGACGGAATGTGCTGTAGGTAGAAAATTTAATAAGTTAAATAATGTTACATATGCAACAGTTTTTTAGCGGTATGACCTTGTATAGGTCTATCCGGATCGCTACCACCATCTTAGCAGCAGCAGTGCTCGCAATGCTGTGTTCTACCGCGGAGGGCGGAACAGCCGGTTGCAATCTGTCGGTGACCCATGTGCTCGTATGCTTTCCTTACGATATACATGGTGCTCGTGAGCATTGCGAGAGATTTCAATAACGAATTCCAGAGGCTATAACTTAGGTCGAAACACGATTTTTTTATATGATTTTCATACATAATAATTGCTAATGTCGTACAAACGTGCCTTAATAATACTAAAAAAAATCGTGTTTCGACCTAAGTTCATATAACATTTATTACTTCTTATAGCCTCTGGAATTCGTGGTTGAAATCTCTCGCAAAGCTCACGAGCACCATGTATAAAAAAATCTAATTAAACACTAAGACGATAGACACTTGAATTCTGCTAAGTTCATTGACGAATAAATAAATATGACAGAAAATATCCAGTATTCGACATACAAACGTCAGTCCCTATTTGAAAATTGTACCTAGTATCTGAAATCAAGTTCAGGTCCTTAGATCACTAAGCTATTCATTCCTTCCAAACCTATCTTGCAGACTTATTAATAACAAAGTCTCGCAATCTATCCCATTAAAATTCCATCTTGACTTACATTTACCCAACGAAAAAGTGGTACAATAGCTACTTTTAAAGATGTATCATATCGCCATACTCCAGAAGCCCGTAGATTGATAACAATTAACAAATGTGCCATTCCCCGCGCGGGCATCATACCTGTCATGTATCACCGCTGTCACATGTCATCTCTGATTAACTTTTATCGATCCCAGCCCGCGCAACCCGTTCTCGGGGAATCTTAAATCTGTAATCTCCACTTTTTGCATTCCCTGCCGGCTCGAGCCATAACAGCACAATAAACGTATTTTATACGCTCACACTTAAGGTTTAGGTATCGCCTTATAAGCAGATCGAGAAATAATAAAAGGAGAGCGAACATCAAGAAAGCAATAACATCATTATCATAGAGTCGGCCATCTCTTTCCGATAGGTCTCACCACACCCTTGGCCCCGCCTACCGCGTATCGCCTGTGTCACCTGTGTATCTTGAAACATTACACATATGCAAAACTTTCGCGCGCTCGCATCTCTCGACACACACAGCCTCCGCGCACACATAGATACCCCTGTCTGGACGAGCCTGCAGCTGCACTGGGCCTATGTGTACGTGTAGTATAAATCTGCAAGATAAAAATTGTGCTATATTGCATCGGGAGCGTGTACCGCGCCACGATTTTCTTTTTGTCGAGATAGTCCTGCCTAGTGAAATGTTTACGCCTAGAACAGTGGTCGATATTTCTTGGCGGTGTGTCGTCGACACGACGCCGTATTTCGGCCTCCGGCAGATAATAAGTTGGGAGATAAGAATAAAACTACAATTTATCAGCATGGTTTTTTATTTGTATGGTATTGGGTTAGAATAACACCTCTCATTTCTTCCGTGGATAGTGTAAGCGGGGACTAAGGAAATAGGTTTAGGTTATACTGTGAGTAATGCGACATGCTAGCAACCTGACTTAACTTTGTCCCTGTTCAACTACACAACTCAATACTCAAATTCCAACTAAAATACCTACAATTAATCAGGCTACAAAGTACCAACTCGCACGATTCCCGGCAAATAAATCCAATAATCAATCGAAACAATTGTCCACACAAACTATAATTACCCTACAAGCGACGTTCAATCGCCAATTTTTCGTGCACCCACTTTGAATGGAAATGAACAACGATTTGAGTTCCCGCTATAAGTGACTGGTATTGTATGAAACAGTTAACTACCCGACTGTAATTACGACTATTCAATGTATTGTTCAAATGTTTCAATGAAAATGAAAAATATGTAACTGTTTTGTTGACCTGGGAAAGTAGAATGGCGGACTTTGGTGCAATGATTGAAATTAGAGTATTTTATTTTACCACGTGTGACAAAATTACCAATCGTATTATGCTTCAGACATTTTAAGATCGTCATGTGAATGTTTCATAGTATTCACTTCTTATTCCTCTGTCAATTGAGTTTAGTATATTAAACGGTTTCTAACCAACAATATTACAAAAAAGTAAATTTCTTAGAAAATTACAAAAATGCTGGCTCTATGATAACATGCCAAGATTTGTAACTTTTTTTAAGAAGGACAGCATTACCATACACAGCATTATGCATTATTGTACATATTTAAAATTATTGTGAAACTTGCTGCCAAAGTGTTCAATCAAAAATCAATTTAGGTACTATTAACACAGTTTAAATGGAGAAAACAAAACATTCGGTACAGACAATCCGTGACTATTTTCACCTAAAAGCAAAAAAGAGGCAACTTTAAACGAATGTTCACTCAACGTAACGACGATTCCACAAAAATGTTGCAGTTTCCAACTCAGAAAAGCCAAACGTTGCCACGTTAGACAAACAAAATTGAATTGCCATGTAAAATAAGCATAATTAGGGTAATTTTGCTAATAACACTAGCATTGTTGGGCATTATATTTTTGTTATTTTTTTTAATAAAATCCAATCTCCTGCCATGAAAATGGAACATGAATCATTCTGATAATTATTCAGTGCCTGCGCATAATTCCAATAATTACTATGTTTTGGATAAACTGTAGCGCACAGCCGCGGTGATTACGTCCGCTTACCGTTCCTGTAATTAAACATTTTAATAACTGTGCCGGGTAGGGTGCGGTTTCACTGAAGATACAATACATTTGGCGCAGATGGTCTATGACGCTATGGTATGTTTCTGTTGTGACTTTGTAGTTTTTAATGACCTCTGGAAATACAAAATTAAAGCTCGGGTATGAAAAAATTTTAGTGTATTTAATAATTTGATATTTGTCAGACTTCTTATGGGTGTTCTATTTTTTTTATATGTTGCATTTAAGCGTTTTCTATCTATTAAAGTTAAATCCTATAGAATCAATGCAATGCATCGAAAAACTGTAATTGAAGTTGATTAAAATTACTGTTTTAAAATAGCTGTACTCAATTATAATCATAGGAAAAAAACGCAGCGCAATTTTGTGTTCGCTATACAAATTTTACTATCAAGTTGGTAAATATGGATTCATTAATACCCTACTACAGAACCAGCGGCCATTAACAGATACCACTGTGTATTTCACTTGATCGAGGTCAGAAAACACACCACGTAAAGAATAACAATATAGAAATAATCGCAATCTAAACGTAACCTGTCGCACACATCCGCACCAGAGGAACTGTACCTTAACAAAAAATTAAAATTAGCCTCCGCGTGGCCGTGTCACGCTTAGTTCGAATAATGCACTAATTACTGCGCTGGCGCAGCTTGACAATTTATTTCTCATTACCAAGCCTTCGAGGTAATGACGATATTTTTATTTATTTTTTTAATTTCGCTAATAGCACTTTAATTACAAACGTGATTGGGTACGCTGTTATTGTTTGCTTTGTTTTTTTTTAGTTTTGATTGGTCTAGCCTTAATGTTGGTTTTTACTGTCCAGTCAAAGAAGCTGAATTAAAATGTGACATTGCTATGATCTATTGATGCTATCCATCCTACATTACGTATCTAACCAAAAACGATGATTGAAATGGGAAATCTATTTTCAAATAGTGGCAGATATTTTCTTTATTTTTCGATAGAAAAATCTATTTTTTAAAGGCTAAGCATGGCAACATGCGTGAATCGAAATGCATGCGATTTAGACTACCTGTCATATATTCTGATGGTTTTAGTTAGACAGTGAAAGGTAAAAACTACCTCGCGCGCCCTATAGCTCGGTGGTTAGAGAATCTGACTGTGAAGTTTAAGGTCCTGGGTTCGATACCCGGTCGGGACAGATGTTTGGATAACGATTACAAATGTCAGCTCTTGAGTCTTGGATGTTTATCTATATAAGTAAGTTTGTCTGTTGTCGAGTACCTACCCATAGCACAAGCATTAAATTGCCTAATTTGGGACTAGTTTTCTCGTCTGTCCACCCGTTTGTCTTTAACCAGGCTGTATCTCAAGAACGGCGTCAGCTAGACAGTTGAAATTTTCACATAATATTATGTATTTCTATTACCGCTGTAACAACAAATACAAAAAAAAAATATTTAAAGGGGGCTCCCACACAATTAACGCGATTTTTTGCCCTTTTTTCCCGATCTCATAAAAGGCAATTTTTTTCTTTTTTTTTCTTCATATCGATAAATGGTTACTCGACTTGTAGACACTTGTATACTTAGTCAATGGTACGACTTCCTTCGTACAAAAACCGACTGTCACTTGTTTTTATCGTGTGTACGACAGGCAACAGCTCTCACACGAATTAGAATCTCAGCCAAAACCTACAGCCATTGACCGGAGCAAACGCCACCCCATTGCCTTTTGGTCGTTCGATTCGCTCGTCTTTTGTCTATCTTGAGTTTCAATTCGTCTGGCCATTGTGTCGTCCGAGATGAGTGGACGGTCGTTAGCGGGATCTCCTCCCGTAGAGATAAGACTCGTACAAAGGAGATCGGCCGTAATCTGCGGTGGGCTGTGAACGCACGTTTAGTGAACAACCCGCCTATTAATTGTGTCTTTTGTGAACGCTTTAGATCGGCCGATATGTATTTAGTGGGTGTTCTTTTGTTTTTTGGCGCTCGTGGTTTGTTCGCAAGTGTGACCACAGAGTACTTAATTTAGTTTTGTGTATATTTTGACGTATCTCTTTCGGAATTACTGACTGCACAAGACGTGAGACGAATTGCGCGTGACATCAGACTGCCTGTCAATGTCCAAGTAGAGAATTAGAAAATGACAGGTGTAGCCTTTCTCGAAGCGCAAGTGTTGCGGAGCTAAGCCTCCTCAATACTGTTGTGTGACACTTGAGTCCACATAATACGAATACTTAAGGAAGGAAATAAGTTTAAGTATGCTATAGGCGACAGGCTAACAACCTGTCACTATTACACTACCTCTTCTATCTGTTTTCAAACCTGAAATTAAGTCAGAAGTGGTTGCAAAACGAGAAATAGTCAAAATCATGGTGTTGACAGTCACGTTTCGTGTGCTCTGCCTACCCACATTTCGGAACGTAGACGTGACTGTATGTATATTATGTCTGTTATAGTTATTACAAGGTGTTACAAAACTGCGGGTAAAGCCGAAAGGGGGTTAACTGGCCCATTATAAGGAGTCGATTTATATTTGAGAACCATAGTATCGCAGTTTGACTTATCGCCAAAATTAATAAAAAAAAAGAATTTATCATTAATGTACCAACCCTATTACCAAGTAATTAAAGATTAAATAACACAGAATATACATGTGTACCTAATATCCGCGGAACGACTAAGAGTCAATAGCAAAATGTACAGAAGCCGCTCTGATCGATATTATCAAATAAATAAAACAATTAGACAGACAAATACTTCACGGTAAGAGTTTAAACCTTAACGAACACATATTTTTTCATAACAAACAACAAATTTACAGAAACGGCTCAAAGTATCACCCATCTTGCTTCATGCACAACTTTGCTCGCCGGAATATGGTTTGATAGCCATTTTTTTCACTTAAGAAATAATAACGATAAAATACGAAATAATTGTAAGATATCGATTTGAAGATTTGAAGTTGACAGTACAATTTTTCTTTTGTGACTTGACGTTTTTCGAAGCCATTAATTCCTCTTATCGAATTTGCAAACCTTTATGAAGGAAAAATTTTTAATCCGTCAAAGTATACACTCTGTTCAATAATCTATGATAACGTCAATTCTATTAAGTGACAGTTTACTAGGGTTTCCAATATTTTTGCGTTAATATTTTATTTGAATTTTTACCCGGTGTTTTGTAACACGTTGTATAAGCGAATAAGTTCATAACTTGAAACTAATTTAGATTAATTAAAGAGATAATTCACTCACGAACGTCAGATTATAATTACTTAGTTATTCATTAGATAATACTAAAGATTGTCACAACAACTTAGCGTTAAACGGGTTAGGCGCTTATTCAAATGAAATGATGTTTTGATCATGATATCACTTCAATTCATTAATTTATTAATAATTGCAACGTACATTTTAACATTCACCGTGTGGTGACGGGTTTAGAATGACACATCTCCGTTTCTTCCGTGGATGTCGTAAGATGTGTAAGGATGAACAGGTTTACGCTTTAGGGGACGCAGTAGCATTCTATCACCATTGCACCTATCAAATTAAATAATAATAACAATATATTTTATGTATTATTGAGGCATTATGGAACCCAATACAGTTTTAATTTAAAATTAAAAGTACAATAAATAAATTAAATTTATAGTAATCATTGTTTACATAAATTTCAATTATATAAATTATTACATGAAATTTTACAATGTCATCAATTCATTAAGCAATAAATAAAACAAATTATACAATTGACCTAGGTAAAATATGCTAAAATCTAAAATATGCTAGACGTGGATATAATCTCGGTTTTGGCTAACATTTTGTCTGCTCTGCCTACCCCATTTCGGGAATACAGGCGTGGTGTATGTTTGTAATGTAAATAATATTAACAATATCAAGGAGATTTTTAGTTAAAGTACCAAGGTTACGCTATTTTTACTTAATTGCTACTTTACAAAAAAAAACCTGGTATCAAGCTCCAAATAATTAAAATATTTTTGTGTCTAAATAGAGCGTCATTTTTGGTATAGTTGGCCACAAAATTATCAAGACAGTCTAAGTGCCAAAACTATGATCATACGGCCTTAATGTTAACGTATTAAGAGCGCATTTTAACATTTTTGGCACTTTCAAACAATCGATACCTTGTTGCTGACTATACTAGGTCTACAAAAGGTTCGCGACGTTTACTGACTGACAGACATTCATTAATGTCACTCACACCATCACCAATGTAAACACGTGTAAGTATTGTTTGTGAATGAGGGCATTGATGTCTTGTATGAGTAGAAGCGTTATAATGTTCAATTTCTGGGTAGTATGAACATTTTCAGTTTGCTTCTGATACATTGAAGAACCGAGAAGAAATCAAATGTATATTTTCATAGTGAAAAAAAAACGAGTGTACAAAAGAATTAATATTTTTAAGTTGGCTTTTGATTTCATTGTTGTATTTTTTTTTAAAATCAGTACATTTATTATTTAACACAGTTTATTTTAATAACCGGCAAAAGACAAAAAAACATCGAAGATTATAAATGCTTAGAATTTTTTAGTGACGTCATAGTTATGTTATAAATTTTACCATGGAGTGACATCACAAGTACCCCGCGAAATTGTTATTAGGTAATGTTGATTTTTAACACTTACACTGTGTAGGTACTGTACTATTCTGTAATTTAAATGACAGACTATATTTGGCGATATTTTTGAACCCACTCGCCATCCCTACTTTCGAGTTACTTTACAATCTATTTTCAAGCTAGAATCCATTATATTAGGTATTTACTTTTCAATGCGCGTTGCGTTAAATTCACTGCGTTTGTTACACACGTATCTGTACTTACGTTCTACAACTGCATCGATTGCTATGCTAAAAACCTATACCACTACAAACAAAATAAGCACAAAATCCATATTCTGAATAAACATAGCATCTGTTAAGTGCGCTTATCGCGTCTTCAAGTCGCCCGCGACATCTTACATCTACGCTCATATTTCAAGAGCGTAATCAAGCAATATTCTTCCTAATCAACCCCACCCACTGGGGTCGATTCAACCAACAAAGGAATTGATTAAGTAACTATACCACGATATTACCCCGTATTATTCCACTATAATAAAGAGGGCTCGGTAACCGTGGTACTTAATGAGAGAAAACTTGATTACAATTCGTATTAATCTTGTAATACTTGTAATAAGTTGGGAAGTTGGCTGATTAGACAACGATACGGTGATCTGATACCAGATTCCTCCCTTAATATCTACGATACATACAATCACGCCTATGCCATGATGGGGTAGGCAGAGCACAAAAAATGTGACCGATAAAATCGTGACTGTTTCATGGTTTGTAGCCACTTCTAGCATATTTCTTAGGTTTTAAATTAAGATGTTTCTGGTTGGTGTCGGGATAGAATAACACCTTTCCATTTCTTCCGAGGATGTCGTAAGAGGCGACTAAAAATAGATTTGGTGATTTAGGCGACGGGGTAGCAACCTGTCACTAATACTACCTACCATCTGTTTTAACCTAAAATTAAGCTAGAAGTGGTTGCGAAGCGTGAAATAGTCATGGTTTTGTCTACGTCACGCTTCGTGTACTCTGCCTACCCTTTTGGAAACATAGGCGTGAGTGTATTTAAAACAGATGCTAAACTGTTGAAAGTTTTATAACCACGTCTAGCATATTTTTCAGATCGACAGCTTGTCGCCTAAAACCATAGAGGATAGAACCTATAGAGAAACAATGTTCGCAACCCCGGTCCGCAAATAGTTTGTTGATTTGAACATACTAAACGTCACCGTCACTGTCACAGAAACTGTACAGAGCCAATAACCGTAGAGAAAAAGGCACTAGCGTTACGCGCGATCTTGGACCGGCCAATAAGAGCACAGCGATCACTTCAATTGTTTTGCGGAATAATTTCCGAACAACCAAGATGAAATTAGTACTTTATAGGTTCTATCCTCAACGCCTAAAACATACCTTAACCTATTTCCATAGTCGCATCTTACGACTCGACACCACTCGGGTCTAGAGTCTTTTTTTTCTAGCCTAGTATATCCCACTGCTGAGCAAAGGCCTCCCCTTTTTTCCACCTTTCGTACCTATCTAAAGCATGCACCTGATAATTATCTAGAGTCTCGAGTACCAAAAATACCTCAAACTCTTAGGCTCAATTCACACCAGAAGAGCAGCGCAGCGCGGCGTAGCGGAGCGCAGTTTCAGTGTCATGAGAATTTGAACTTTATTTTCATTACGCATGAGAAACTCTAACGATGCGCGCGGATACCCGCGGATCTGCGGGAATTCCAGCGTATTCCATAAATAAAGCCGTGCGACTGCGCGAGCTGTCAATACATATGTCAATATGTCAATAATTATGTAAATTCCAGCGACTTCCTACGCATTCCAGCGGCTTCTCGAGCAGTCGCAGGAATCCTCGCGCATTCTCCACGGAGCGGGTCGCTGCGCTACGCCGCGCTGCACTGCTCTTCTGGTGTGAATTGAGCCTTACGTTCCTTCCAATGACGCAAACGTTTTCATACCCTTATAAGTATATAGTAACACAATAACAGTTTATTGCCTTTCTTGTTCATGGGAAATATTAATTAGGAAGGCGATAAGGGAAGAGTGACGCGCTGCGACATTTATTGCTATCTCGTACTATGTTTATGCTAACAAGAAACTATGCATAGATGTAATGTGTTTGTTTGTATGGCTTGTGGCTTTTATACTTGTCGCATATCCAGTCACGCCATCTCGCGGCTGAAGTTTGAACTACGCATTCGGTGTTGAGTCTACGTGATTTTTCTACAAACTAATGGAGTTATAGCGCCATCTATCGGTTTACGGCTGTACTTGTCAGTGTTGATTGTTACTGCGAGTTAGTAGCGCCATCTAGCTACTTTCAATGTAATTAGCAATGCGATGCAGACAGCTTGGGTGAAGTCAAGACATTGTTGATAAGAGGGACTGACAATTACCCTCAATGAAGAAACGTAACGGCTGAGAGTTATCTACCCTCAGTAGCGCGGTGGATAGCCACGGGAGAAACGCGTCAACTCCGGTCAACGCCGGAATATCATACGGGGATGTGTGACGTATCAAGATGATCGTGTTGTGGAACGTTAAACGTTAAACGGAACGTCAAATCTTAACAGATTTGGATGTTTTCGGAATGAGGCTGGCAACACAGGTTTTGTTGAGGAAAACCAACATGTAGTGTTGGCAATACCAACTAACTGCTTTTCACTTTAAAAAGCGGTACGAGTAACGGTCGAGGAGGACTTCTAGTTGGAATGCTGAACTGTGCGGTTGTGCCCCTTATTCCAAATTCATCGCGTTCTGTTTGCGTCTTGTAGTCCGATCTAATTTCTATTGCTTGTGATTATTGTATTCTCTTTAAATTAGTTTGATTAAAACGTGAGTGTACTAAATTGACTTTTCATTCCAACTAAGTCATGGATGAGTGTCATGGTTAACGAAGAATCGATCTCCTGCATCGCCGCTCGACATTGACACACGCCTTATCATCTTCATCATCTCTCTTCATCTCCGACATACTTAATAAACTATTTTTGTTCAAGTACTTAAGTCATCACGAATTTGTATTCAGTGGAGAGTGAGAGATTGACATCTAATAAAAATGAATTCAAGCTATGAAAGGAAAATGGTGGAATGCAATTGCAAACAATAACGGACGGCCCAAGATTTTAATTTGTTTTCATTTATTAGTATTAGGTATTAATTTCGCGAACTTTTAGCCACCAGTTAAAAGTGGCCATGAAGTGTGAAATAGTTTTTGGCTATACAGAGTTTAGTGCTCTTGTCTACCTCATTTGGTGCACTTTCATTATTTATATGCTACAGGCAGCAAATGTCAAAAAATAATAATTATGAAATGTGATTCGGTATCCAGTACAATTACCTATATTTAAATTTCAAAAATCTTATAAATAGGTAATGATTGAAACAAGAAACAAACTAAGTATTTCAAATTGTGAAACTTCTGTACTGAGGGATATGACGTCATTCCCAAGAAAAAATGGTATAATGTAGTGACGTCACTCAAAACTTCTAAACACTGTAACCTCATCATTTTTCACCCGTGAAACATTTTTTTATGTGAAAATGGACTAGAAATAATCCTTTCAGCTGCCTCACCTAACATACCTATTCAAAACAACACAAGCGCCATTATAAATTCCACCACAACCAGACAAGAGCTTAACTAATTAAGTTCGGAAGCAAAGTTGGGCGTTAAGACCGCGCTAAGTCGACTAAGTTGGACTTGTGTCGGTGAAGTTACGGTGTTATCTAAATGAGACCATCTTTCGTTATATAAGCTAACTTAATTAAGAAGTAGCAGATGAGAGTGGGCAACGGGCGGGCGGCGGTTGCGCGGAGGTAAGTATGCGGGAGAACTTCTCAAATCTTACGCCTTTGTAAAGTATACACAGTTCTGTTAAGATTATGCTATGTTTTATCTGTGATAACATTTTAAGATGTATGTCTCTCGTAACGGTGAGGTTTCATAATTTCTATGTTATGTATGACAGTTAATTTACACATTGGTAGGTACTGAAATTATAATCGCACATGATACTTTAAAGCGGACACCAAAGGACATGATTTGGGACTTCTGTTTCAGATCTTACTATAGATAAGAATACTGTTTTTTTTAGATATTCTGGGTAAGTATATTTGCAAATAACTGTACACAACTCTAAAGAGCGATTGAGTGTTGTAAAGTGGACTATAAGAAAAATACTTACCTTCTAAGAAACACAGAACAAAAAATTAGCGTCATTAAATAAACTTCGTCAATCATGCTCATTCTATAAAATACATTCCAAAAAATGTTTATACGTTGATGGTTATGCTTGTGTGTTTTGTTACAATAAATTTCCAATTTCACTACATCTTACCCCACCGCTCCTCAGAAGGCTGCTAAACTAAGTGCCGGTGCTTATGTGTGCGCCGGAGCACGTGTTTGTACAAGAGAAAAATAGTGCGCCTGTGTGCGTGGTGTATGCAATAGATTAGTTATAATAAAAGTTTTTGCAGCACATGTCACATATTAAGCGCGAGGTGGCGCTAATGGCTGGCGTAAGAATTATAAAAGTTTGGATTATCTGTTGTTTTGGAGATGCGATGGAATTAATGTGGGCTTGGCTGGTTTGCTTGGTAGTAACTTTTATACATACATACATACATACTTCATACATTTATTCTCTAAGGGGTAGATAGACTCGAAACGCTAGAACTAGGACTATTTCACGTTTCGTAGCCACATTTAGCATAATGTTAGGTTTAAACATAGATAACATAATAGACATTAGTGACAGGTTGCTAGCCTATTCCTTTAGTCGCTTCTTACGACATCCATGGAAGAAATGGAGAGGTCTTATTCTGAACTATATTCCCGAACTATTGATTCAAATCTTATAAAATACGGATAACTCACGTTATAAATCGAGTTTAGCTCGACATGTTTCGGACTAATTCGTAGCCCTTCATCTAGGAGCCGCGGCAGCTGCTGCTGCCAAACGCGAACTGCGCGCCTCGGCTCTCTTCGCAGTAGTAGTTTAATGTTAAATATTGATTCAAAATAAAGAAAGTATTGCATGCGTTAATTAAGTTAGTATACGTAAATACAAGAGGCTACTAAACAAGGGTTTAGTTTCTGCCTATCAATGAAAGGAGGTAGTAGTAAAAATATTGATAGAGTGCTTTTTCGGCATAATGTTGCTTTATAGTGATTTGATAACAATAACACTGACGAGTTCATAAAATTTCGTAACAAAATTCGCTATAGTTTAAGTCAAAATATAGTTATTTCTATTTTCCATTTAGATTCAAGTAAGTTTCCATTTAAAATCGTTTTAAGCTACACAATAGTATCATCAACAAGGTTTACTTTATAGCTTGAACAATTAATTTCACTAAGCAAATAACATCAATTAAAATTAACCGTAGCACGTAGAATAAAACGTCGTGCTCTCGCCTACGCCGCTACGCTCGTAGGCGACGTAGCACGTCGGCAAATAACGCCGGGCTCAAAGCCACAGTATAGAGAAGAAAGCAGTATTACGTCTCTGTCAATGAAATAATTACTTGTGGTTTCTCGATACAAGGGCTGCCTAAAGACAGGCAGGCGTTTGATGTTGAGTACATTTGGACGCTTGAAAGGCCTAATGGCATAAAGAGACATATTTTTTGGACATAGAGTTAAATACATTGAATCAGTAAATTTCTTTAATAAGACAAAATAGAATATCTTGACATTTTTTACAGCTTTCCAAGCGTCGAATTACATAAGGACCGTATCGTTAATTATGGAAACAAGTAAAATACTCGTAATTTGTGGTAACATTTTATATTATAGGAAAACAACTAAACTCATATACATATGAGTGTGCAAACACAATAATTAGAGTAACTTATTTTTATTTACTGGTCCCCTTGGCCAGTTTCCCGATCTTGCTTTTAATGTTTTTCATTAACCGTTGGACAGCTAAAGTGTTGAAGGTTTTATACGTACGAATCCTGTCTTTTTTTAATTCCTCGACTTTATCTGTTGGCTTAGTATGTTTTCTTAATCTTGCCTTCATCAGAGGTCAAAATCTCTCAATGGGACTTATCTGAGGACAATTAGGGGTATTGAACGTTTTTGGTTCAAAGTCGACGTTATTCCCTCTATATCAGTCTAGCACATGGCGAGCATAGTGGCAGCCAGCTAAATCGATGTAAAATAATGTGCGACCTCTGTGCTTGCGAATAAGTGGCAATATTCGCTTCTGAAGACATTTCTTTCCTGTAAATATCAGCATTCAAGTTACCCTTAACGAAGAACGGAGTCGTTTTCATCCCACATTGACAAACAGCTTGCCAAAACATTACCTCTTGGCCAAATTTTTTGCAAAAAATTGATTTTTCCTCTTGAGAGACCTTTGCATCTTTCGTTACGGTATAAAATTGCGGCCCAGGCAGGGTTTATAGTCAAGTTTGACATAAGTTTCGTCGCCCATAATAATACATTGTTTGTTTTTAGTTAAAATTTTATCGTTCAGTTTTCTAGCCCGAGTTTTAGCGGTAGATTCCTAGGTTTTAGTGCGTTTTGGCTGTTTTTGTTTCTTATAGGTTACCAGCATGTTGCTTTCATTGGCACGTTGAACCATTGCTAAAGAAGTTTGGCATTTTTTCGCACAATCTCGAGTGGAAATACCTTAATTTCTCGCAAACTGCCCGCATGTCTTCTTGTCCAAATTATGATGCAAAGGACCACGTTTTCTACCTCGACCAGGTAAATCTTTGAAAGTATGGTTCATGCCTAACCGTTTGATAGTGCTATAAACTGTTTTCAGACTAACACCTTCCATTTCTGCAATTTTTCTCATCGTCATACCCGATCCTTCGCTATATTTGGTCACAATAGAAAATCGTTGTTTCGCGGATAGACCCTTCGTCTTGGAATTTTTCAACAGTTCTCAATATTTTTTGTACTGAATCCAATATTAGACTCAATACTTGACTGATTGACATTTATATATTATATTTATATTATTATATAACTTTTTTTGAGTACTACAAACCTGTTTCCATAATTAACGATACGGTCCTTATGACGTAAGTGTTAATGTTAAGTATTATTTCTTGAGATTTTAATGTTTTAATTTGAATTGCTTGTTTTAATATACGTAACACGACTAGGAAAATGATGATAATGATCATTTATCAAAATAGTTTAAGAGTTATTTTAGAGATATGGCTTAAACTGTTTAGTAAAAGCAGGTGAGGTACACTTCGCAGTTTAGGTACGTTCCGCCGGCGAGACCTCATGAAAAGTCTACGTCAACCGTAACGACAAGAGACAGCAATATTTTTTACGCCTAAACATGTTCTGAAGCGGGCCTTCTCAACGTAAAAATGTGTGCTCAGAGTATTTTCTGCACTTATCATTACTTACACTTATCACTTATGTATATTTTATACACAATTTTCACGTTTGCATTCACATCAGAAGCAAGCTCATGACGATTTCGTGCCGAAGTTGAACGAAGTCTCTGAAATTACCGTTTCGCACGTTTCTACGTAGGTGGGATACTGCATACTTTCCTACACTATGGTTAAGCCTTGGTGCTCTTGTATGACACAGCTAATTACTTATGTAAACGTTGCTACATGGCTTTTGGGGTATTTGACCGGTTTAATTGGAATTGGTAAATATGCTATGGAAGAAAGGAGATGGCAATTAGGTATATTGGGCTGGATATATCACGAAGTGATCAAGTTTTGTGTATTCTGGAGCTATTAGCCCCTCAGGATTTGCTTCATCTTACTAATATTATAAACGTGAAAGTTTGTGAGTATGGATGGATGGATGGATGGATGGATGTTTGTTACTCCTTCACGCAAAAACTACTGAATGGATTTTGATGAAACTTTACAGTAATGTAGCTTATACATCAGAATAGCACATAGGCTACAATTTATATATTTTTTTTTGAATTTTCCAAAATATGACGATAAGTGTCGAGAAAGTAGGAAAAAATCTACTTTCTGCTGGCTATTCTGGCGGGCGCTTCCTACTAATAATTCCAAAATCTCTTCTGTGTTAGCCCGAATTTAACGCGTGCGAAGCCGCGGGCAAAAGCTAGTAGATTATATATTAGTTATGTACGCAGGCTGACGCATTTAGATCGGACAGTATGTGGAAGTCTGAAACTTCACGATATTCATAAGGTGAGTACCTACCTACAATCTACCTAGATACCAACATCAGTGTCATCTACGACACATCGTTTGCTGTCGAGTGTGGTTAAGATTGAAAAGATGCATTCATTTCCCATGTGATCTGGGGCTCAGAATAACACCTATCCATTTCTTCCGTGGATGTAGTAAGAAGCGACTAAGAAATTAGGACCAGGTTTAGATGTTTTTAGGCGACACGCTAGCAATTCACTATTGTATTCTTTCATCCATGTTCAAATCTAAGTTTATGCCAAATGAGGCCTTGAAACGCGAAATAATCATGGTTTTGACCATGTTACGTTTTGTGTACTTACTCTGCTTACTTCATTCGTATGTATGTATTCATTTATTCATTCATACATCACGACTATTTTCCCTTGTAGGGTAGGCAGAGCACACTCAACATTATAAAGCCAAACCCACGACAATTTCACCTCTTCTATCATATTTTTTAGGTTCTAAGTGAAGAAGTACAACAGTGATATGTTGCATAACTTAACCTTCCTTAGTCACATACCATACCTACATACATATTCTCACGCCTGTATTTCCAAGAGGGGTAGGCAGAGCACGTGAATTAAAAAATTCAGAGCCACGTTTAGCAATTTCAGGGTAACCAGATGGTTAAACGTGATATTGCAGTGACAGGTTGCTAGCCCATCGCACACAATCCTACACTAACCCTTTCCCAGAGTCGACTCTTACGACACCCACGGGAAGAAAGGGGGAGGTGCTATTCTAACCCGGCGCCACACGGGCCTTCCTTAGTCATCCATGGAAAAATAGAAAGTTTACTCAAAACGCGACACCACACGGGGTTACACCATATGTAAAGTAATCACAATTATGCCCTAAAATAAAAACAAAAACGTTAAGTAGGTGACATTCTGTCGTTTCCTCGCGTCCACCAGATGCCGCTAAAGGGGTAACAATTACATCGACAACTATAATTTGTTGAATAATTTACTTGTAATTTAAGACCAGTAATTGTAGGCACCCTTCGTTGTTCCTTTGTTTTTTGCGTTAATGAACTAAACAAAAGCGAGCGTCAACTCGATCATCAATGTAATATTTTTTTATTATTAAAAATTTAAAAAGTAGCGATTGGTTTCGGCTTTAGAATATCATCTCTCCATTTCTTCCGTGAATCTCATAAGAGGCGACGAAGGAAATAGATTAAGGTATATTTTAGGCGACAGACTAGCAATTTGTCACTGTTAGCCAATTTAAAACTTAAAAATATCCTAGAAGTACCACGAAACGTGAAGTAGTCTTGGTTTGGTCTATGTAACGTTTCGTGTGATCTGCTTGTTTGTTTTAAATTCCTGACATGTCCCTTTCCTGCAGCATTCCTGGTTTATGTCTGAAATACCTAACATAATTATCAGGGATTTTTTTGACATATGGTCACCCTAGTCGTCGACGACACGTCGTCAGTTGCCGCACGCGGTCGTCATTGAAATCATACCTTAACCCGGTCACTTGAGGTCAAGGGCACGCAAATACAAGGATGTAAAAGGACGGAACGGAACGGGCAAGTGTCAATGACCCTTAATTAGTAATTATGTCTACGCTCTTATCGTTTAGGGAAAGTCATAATTTAATTAGCAGTGCCCTAAGGTGTAAGACGCAGTGTTAGAGAAATTAGTAGAACCAATATTATGACGTCTCCCAAAGATGCTGCGTCAAAATCATTTTTACTCCCAAGGGGTTAGAAGTCATTTTCGAAGCAATATTTGAGGAATTCTTAAGGAGTTTTGGTTTAACACGTGATATAGTCATTTCGGAGTGTTCAGTTTTGGTTACAAGCTTACCTTTTCTACTTAACCTTTCCGACTAATCATGCTATAGCAGTAGGTAGGTAGATGAAAGTTTGGTAGTGTTCGTGAATTTTATGAGTGCTCTGCCTACCTCATTTGGGAATATAGGCGTGATTTAGTATTTATTTAATGACTGCTGTGGTACAATGCAATGCAAGTGTTGCCTTTAAGAACAAGGGCTAATCCATAGACTTTACCGAAATGGATGGTTTTAAATGTACGTACTTCGCGTACCAAAAGAAAGTCAAAAGGGAGATCAATGCTAGTCCTTTGACGCGATTTCATTTAGTTTTCTACCTCTTAGATTATGTTTAACTGCCTAGAGATTGGACAATTTCAATAAGGCGGCTTAACCTTTGAATCGGTTTCAAACGGACTGTCAATTCCCATCACTAAAGCGCTCATGTGACCTTACAGTAGGTAGAGAAAAAGTGGCACGCTTGGTTTTCATACAAATGCAGGAACTCGCGGTATCTAATTCGATATAAGTCTGTGTGCTAATCTTACTTTTATTTACAACATGATAATAAAAAGGGTTAAGGAATTCCAAGCAACAAAGTCGCCTGACGTCTAAGACTCAATAAGCTTCGCCACGTCCCGCATAATATCACCGCACTTTTTGCCCCACCACAATTAACTTCGCCTAGGTGTAAAAACCGAAGGAAAACGACTTTTTAATTGTCTCCGTACGAATGCGTCTTTTGTCGCGTCTCATCCTGTTATTACGCGTAATTGCATTACGCTTCGTTACGGAAGAAAAAGGAGCAAATACCTTTTAATTGACACTATGCTTTCTTTGTTCTTCACACGTGGCGGGTCTCACGGGTTAATTAGGCCTTTTAGAAGACATAATCTGCTTTTTTCTAGGTGTTAATTTGTCGTATAGGTTGCAATTTTGCTGTAATAAAGGGTTAGAAAGGCTTTGTTATGTGGTAAAAGTGGCCGGTTGGTCTGGAATTTTTCTTATGATTATATATTCTACTAGCTTTCCGCCTGCGGCTCCGCCCGCGTGGAACTCGGTTATATTGCGGTATAAAGCGCCATCGATCTATCATCTATCGATCGGTCATCGATTGATATCGATCTATCATCGATCGATATCGATCTATCAAGCAAACTATATTTTTGTTTTCCCTCGGGAACTTCAATTTTTCCGGGATAAAAAGTAGCCTATTATTTAATCCGGACTTCTATCTTTACGTCTGCAAAATTTCAAAGCAATCGGTTCAGTAGTTACGGCGTGAAAGCGGAACAAACAAACAAACAAACAAACAAACAAACTCACTTTCTGACTTATAATATTAGTAAGGATTCCACGTTCTCAAGCTCGAATCGTGGATGTGGGGAAGACAGTGGTAAACTTAATTGAGACTGGACTGGGCACGATGTCCAAATGTATACCAAAAAATGGGGTAAACCACTCAAGTCCAGATGAAGCGCGTAGTTCCTGATGATAGGTCAGAAATTGGCCCAAAATATGTCCAGCTAACCTCGATATAAAAGGTAAGTTGAACCTTTTTTTTACTATTTCACTAGCTTGACATGTTTCGTGCCGATTCGTGACTCATCATCGGGAGCAACACCCCACAGCGTCTGTGGATCAGAACGCGCACGACGTCTTACGTCATAAGTGTATAAACACTAAAATTTGTCCAAATTCCTCAAAGTTTGAGATATTTGTACAGCATTTGTATTGACCGTGATAGCCCAGCGTTTCGAGCTGTGGCCTTTCAAGCAGAGGGTTGTGGGTTCAAACCCCGGGCTCGCACCTCTGAATTTTTCGGAATTTATGTGCGATATCAAACATGTTTATCACGAGCTATTCGGTGAAGGAAAACATCGTGAGGAAACCTACAAACAGCGACGAAGTAATTCAACGTTGTGTGTGAAGTTCCCAATCCGCACTGGGCCCGCGTTGGAACTATTGCCCAAGCCCTCTCATACTGAGAGGAGGTCTGTGCCCTGCAGTGGGACGTATATAGGCTGATGATGATGATGATGATGTACAGCATCTCTATAATATCCAATATACCGGCTACTACTCAACTGCCCACTCTTCGGCGTTATAAAAAAGTGGATTTTACAAATACCCAGCGGCATACATTATCCGGCCAGTGTAAGTGTGACCCTCATTTGCACAAGGCCCAGTAATACTCACGTGTACCCGTAATTTGGTCAACATGACCCACGTAATGCCGTGATGTGTGATAGCACTTCGGGGAGTGATTTTAGTGCCAGGGTCCGATTTGCCAGGTTTTTTATAGGGAAAGAGAGGAAAGTTATAAAAGTGTCTATGATAATTGCTTCGGCGTGTAATGTGGGTGTAGCCTGAGCTATAAAATATGATTTAAAAATACAATGGGACTGGCTATTTAAAGAAATATGTACCTAATCTAGGGAGTTATGATAGTAAGCCATACATTTGGTATAGGACATTTACGTAACACAGATAAAACGATCGTGATTTTGTTTTCATTAAATCTTAATTTAGGTACCATTTTTAGGGTTCCGTACCTCAAAAGGAAAAAACGGAACCCTTATAGGATCACTTTGTTGTCCGTCTGTCCGTCCGTCTGTCAAGACCCTTTTTCTCAGGAACGCGTGGAGGTATGAAGCTGAAATTTATATCAATTACTCAGGTCTACTGTCCCTTGAAGCTGTGAAAAAATCAAACTTCTAAGCCAACGCAATCAAAAGATACAGCCGTTTATGCCGCAAATTTTCGACACTTGCAAGGGAATCAAAACCTACAGGGTGCTTCCCGTGAACTCAGAACCTTGAAATTTGGTACGAAGCAACGTCTTATAACATAGATAAAGGAAAAATTACGAAAACCATAAAATTTAAGTTACATCACATAATATATTTTTTTTTTATAATTTTAAACTTACTACCCGTTTCCTCATAAACGCGTAGAGGTATTAAATTGAAATTCATACCAAATACTCAGGTCTATAATGCCTTTAAGCTGTAACAAAATCAAACTTCTATGTCAACGCAATCAAAAGAAACAGCAATTTAAGCTGCATATTTTGAAACTCGCAAGTGCTCGCAAGGGAATCAAAACCTAAAGGGTACTTCCAGTCGACCTAGAATCTTGAAATTTGGCATGAAGCAACGTTTTATAGCACACATAAAGGAAAAATTCCGAAAACCTTAAATTTTTAGTTACATTACAAAATATATACAGGGTGACACATAAGACGTAATACAAAACAAACTTATCCGACTTAGTTGTTGAAAACTAATGTAATGCAATTAGTGAATCATTAAGATTGGCCTTGCTTAACTTTTGTTAAATTTCTAACAAAAATAATAATTTAAATCTTGAATTATGGACACCCTACAGCAAGTAATTAGCTGTCAAATGAACTTGTAAAATTATTTTATCTCTGCACTCAGTGTCAGGTAATAATAATTGCGATACTAGGCGCTTTCATCAATTTGTAATAGTGCATTAATTTGAATAATAAGCCAAGTTGAGTTGTTTTTAAATTTATTTTTAAACTGCATAATAAAATCGTGTAAAGTTCTTAAATGTATGTAAACAGGTGCTCGATCAGCTCGATGTGATCATGATCACCACCCTCTCGGCAACACAAGTCTGCACGTCGTCTTAGATTCGACTTCAGTCTACCGAGTACAAACTCGTTGGCTTTGACGGCATCGAAAGATTGTATTATTTTTTCACGGAGTTCTGTGAGCTGGAGCCCCGTTTTGTTGAAAATACAAGTTTTCTATTTTATGATGTGGAATTTCTTGCAGTAGAGTTGGTAGTACATTTCTTAGCAAGTCTTCGTACTTAGTTCAGTTTAGGGTAATAAAATATGGCTCCATGACACAATCGTTGAGGATTCCCGCCCAAACATTTAACGAAAAGCGAGTTTGAAAATAATCTCAGTAGATGAGGATTTACGTCGGACTACCAATGCTCGTTAAGGATATTTATTTTAACAAACCTAGCCTGCTAAAAGTGGCTTCATCTGTCCACAAAATGTTCTGGTGTAGGTTTGATAGCAACCACTGGCAAAATTGCACCCTTCTGGGGTATCTGCTAAAACGATGTCGAGCACCCTTTAGAAATGAAAGTGATGAAATCCTTTGGTGTTTAGCAGACGCCAAATAGAGTTGTCCCAAATCGTGATGCCGCTTTTCTAGTGCTGGCTTCTGGGTAACGTTGCAAATACCTGAGTACTCTCGTTCTGATAGCGTCTGAATATCGTAGTTTTCTCTACTTTGAGCATGTACTGAAACTCTATATTAACCAAAACCTCCTCAAATTTTGGACTGTAGAGTTTATAACAGCCGGGTTGGAGTTGGAGACTCGGGGTATCTTAGGTGAAACAGGGTTAGTGTTTGCACCGTGATCGATGACCTAAAATAAAGTGCCACCATGTCCGACAGCTCAATATGGGTGTACGGAGAGGCAGAAGACATCGTAACATAACACTAAACTTGAACTTATTCAATTCGATACATTTTTTGGGAGAGAAACTCATAAAAACTAGAAAGCAATTTGAGATGTGTTTGTTATGACAAGTAACGTCACCGTGTCAGAATGTTTTTATTCATCAATTACCGGCCAAGATAAAAGAGTATTTACTATGAAACTGATTTCAAACTTTTTACACTTAACAAGTTATGTTAGGGTAACCATGAGGAGCAGAAAATAACAGGAATAATTAAAAAAATTAAAAACGATACTTCCAATTAGTTTAACAGTACGGGACATAGTGGGATCTTTAAGTATTAAGGTAACTTCTATAAATAAATGGTTTTGTATTACGTCTTATGTGTCACCCTGTATTTTTTAATAAATATAAACTTATTACTTTTTTCCTCATGAACGCGTAGAGCTATCTATAATAAAAATACCATAGTTATGACTCGATTGTCGTAATGAACGAACTTTGTAAACCTTGCAGGTTTGTACGGAACCCTCGGTGCGCGAGTCCGACTCGCACTTGGCCGATTTTTTCAAAACGACTCCGAATAGATACAAGACACAACAGAGTTGCGGAAAATTATAAACACCTAGTGGGAAATTATTCCTTTAATTTGTTAAATCTATTCAAAAGTGCACGGTATTTTGATCTGTGGGCTGTTTACGAAACATTTTAACACTGTCTGTTAATTACATATTAGGTCACCAAGAAAGAAATCGATGCAATCAAAGCGTCAGAAATCTGTATGTACAGTCACGAACTGGGAGTGTTGAGCCACTTGCCACTGTTCGCAATTTACACGTGTAATCAATGACCGATATGACCGACTAGATGTTAGCTATTGGATTAGTATTACACGACCAAGTTACAAACATAGGTAGTAAGTGACTCGACAATCCCGATTCGCGATGGTACATTATACAGAGTTCAGTTTGAGATGTTTCAGCCTAGTTCGAAGCCCTTCATGTGGTGTTGCTCCTAAGTAGCATAATGACTTGAATGAACAACGATTCAAATAAAGACACAAGTAGTCTAATTTTCTCTTCACCTAAAACAATAGCTGCCTCGTGTAATTCACAATAAAACTTTTCCAGACGAGCATCAAAAATTAGAACACCATTTCGTACGACATCTTATTCACAGATGCGCTAATTCGATGACAAACAAAATGGTATCCTAACGTCATTGTTACATTACCCAAGAATCCTGTCATTTGTAACCGGCACCGTCAGAAATTAAGTTAAGCATACAAAATAACACGCATAATTATCAGTACCGTGATTCTATTGTGGGCAAAAAGAAACTTAATCATGAGAAACAATAATGACGACTCCCGAAATTAGTGTCGGTGTAAGTACGGGAGCCACGCAACTAAAATTTATATGTTGCTTTTTAATACTTTTTTACGAAACCGTACATCACTATAACAAACCATAGACGTCTTAGAATAAAGTTTATTTTTGTACGGGTCGCGGTAATGATTTCACTATTGTTAAGTTTGTATGACTATCAATTATGGGCATAGTATATGGCGCAGCATTGTGATAGGCCAGTAGCTCCATTCGGCCACTCCGATTGAAATTAAAAAACCGATATAATTTGAGAAGTGATTAGTGATGTGGATGGTTTGATGAAGCTATTAAATTTTCATTAGGGCTCGAGATTAAATGAATTTGTGCAAGCTTTAATCTCGTGGTAAAATATTGTGTAGCGGAACAAAACGATATGGTGGTTTCTTTGTTCATTTATATAATTATTATTTTCCAATTAATTTTAAGTAAATGAGTATATTTATGAGGGCAGACAGAAAAAAATTATATTGATTATCTTACAGAACTTAAAACAAAACGATTGTTTCGTTTTTACCAGACTTATCAACGTGTCGTCTCCTCGTATCAGAATGTTGCAAGTAATTCATTTTGACGCGAAAAATATGTAACTGATTTACTATAAAATTATTTTTCTGCCACATTCCGAAAATATGTAGAGAATAAAATACGTTACTGTATATAACTATTTCACGTTCCGCAGCTAATTTTAGTATCATTTTAGATTTTAACATAAAAGACGTGTTGTTAGCCTATCTCCCAAAGCATACCTAAACCTATTTCTTTATTCGCATCTTACGACATCCACCAAAAAAATAGAGTTGCGCCATTCTAAACTCAACACAGCACTAGGATTCGTACTCATGTATTGTAACGATTATCGAATTTAATAAAACATCGACCACTGTCCCATCACTAGCCGGCCGGCATTAACACGTCACTCGTAGAGATGATAATAGTCCAGGAGCCGTGCCCCACTTAATTGCTTTAATAACTTCCTGTGTCAAAATAACAAAAGAGCGATGCGGTAACAAAACGAATAATGATCGCGTGGCGTTGGCTCCTGGGCTACCGAGAATTTGGAGATTAATTTAAATTGTTAATTGTAATTGTGAAGAAATTGTGTAATTGGTGTTTTGATTGCTGTGCACTCGCTTTATAAACTAACTAATTGATTTGCTTTGTGCGGTCACAGATAATAATGTAATGTTTCAAAGATTCTCTTCATTTTTGACGTAAAACGTGATTATATCCACATTACCAAATAAATATGTAATAAGTCGCTCCTTCATCATAGTTACAATTTTCTTTAATGGGGGATTGGTTGTTGAAATAAAAGTTTATGACGATTTGTATCGAACTAACTGTTCGCGCGACTCCGCCTGTGTAGTGTTGTTTTATCGTAATCCCACGGAATCTATGTACTTATAAGTTAAAACCTAAAAAATATACTAGAAGTGGCTACAAAACAAATTTGTCTATGAAGCGTTTTGTTTTGACTATGAAGAGTCGGCTCTGGGAAAGGGTTAGTGTATTGTGGGCGATGGGCTAGCAACCTGTCACTGCAGTATCACGTTTGATTATCTGGTTGCTCTGAAATCGCTAAACGTGGCACTGGATTTTTTAATTCATGTGCTCTGCCTACCCCTCTCGGGAATACAGGCGTGAGGATATGTATGTATGTATGCGTTTTGTTTTCTAACCGTATTTGGGAAAAAAAGGCGTGATGTATACGTGTGGTTATTTATAGAAAAGTTCAACAATAATCCGTGTCAAATTGCGTTCATTTCTTTTTTATTTCTTTATGAAATAACACATGTACTGTACAGTCTTGCAAGTAACTACTTAAAAGTAAAGGAAGTGCGTCAAGCAACAATTGTGCGAAAGGGTTCGTCACGGAACGAGAGGTTCGTTCGTTAGTAATTATTATATCATTTTCTGGTAATGACGGCTTTACACGTGTCAGTTTGACTGGGGATGACAGATATAATAATAATATGGTAATTTAGTGTATGTAGTCGCTTAGGCACAGGCCCTTCCTCAACGTGAGAGGGCAATGCCACCACAAACTCAGAGCTTCATATGACTTAAGTCATAACATAACCAACTCAGGATTGTTCTACTTCTGGTCAGTAGGTAGAGATTTGCAACTGTTAGAGCCTTAAAATCAGCTTTGTTTTATAGGTTTAGCACAGCAACATACGCGAGTTGTTGCACGGGGGATACAGTACCTGTCACTTTCTGACGTCTCTAGTGAGACAGTGACAAGTATAGTCAATCTCGGGCGTATCTCTGCTCGCGCCTTGCTGTGCCAAGCCGGCTGAGCGTGATATCCAACCCAGGAATTATATGCGTTCTCAGTAGTTAGAGGTTTGCAACATTTAGAGCCACCAAAATTTGAAAGAATTAGATTTGCTTTGATACCTTATAATGAGCTACTTTTCCAGAGGCTAGCTGCTAACAAAGACTGGAAGAAAGAAAGAAGGAATAATATCTATTTTTAGATCCCCAAATGTCACCATAAAAAAATAACAAAAAATCTTATAAGCTTATAACTATTAGGTACAGGGATCTTGGTGACACAAGAGAACCGAAAAATGGGCCTTCACAGTTATTAGCAAATCAAAATTTAAATTCAAGTGCTTTGCAAAACGTGGTAACTACGCTAAAGCGTGTGAACTTTGCATTGATAAATTTATAATAAAAAATATGGATAACTTATATCTTAAATCGAGTTTAGCTCAGCAGGACTATCCCTATACACGTCCAGCTAAAAGCGATTTAACCGTATCACGTGAATTAACCATGCTATCTTTCATTATGAGTCACCGTCTAATCCTTACCAATATATAAATGTGACAGTGTGTTTGTTTGTTTGTTTGTTTGTTTGTCCGTCTTTCACGGCTAAACGGAGCGATGGATTGACGTGATTTTTTAGGTAGAGATAGTTTAGGGCGCGGAGAGTGACATAGGCTACTTTTTATCCCGGAAATAATTGATGTTCCCGAGGGAAAACAAAAATATAGTTTGCTTGATAGATCGATATCGATCGACGATAGATCGATATA
Source organism: Adoxophyes honmai (assembly GCA_005406045.1). NCBI lineage: Eukaryota > Metazoa > Arthropoda > Insecta > Lepidoptera > Tortricidae > Adoxophyes > Adoxophyes honmai. The sequence goes on along the minus strand of BHDV01008089.1, from coordinate 108,008 downwards.
AATCGATAACCGATCGATAGATGATAGATCGATGGCGCCGTGTGTCGTTTGAAACGAGAAGTTTTCTTAAAGTTGTGCTTTATACCGCAATATAACCGAGTTCCACGCGGGCGAAGCCGCGGGTGGAAAGCTAGTCAAAAATAAAAATAAGCTTGCCAGAAAGTCACCAAAACTCCTGCCTTTATCTGTAACTTAGCGAGTGATTAACTCTACGTACATTAAAATCACGCAGCTGTGCCTTCAAATAAACCATTGTCTAATTGTGTAACTCTAATTACAAAAGGCTTTAAGATCGCACGTGGTCGACCTTGTCCACCTCTTTGATCTGATTCAACATCGATCGTCCTGTCCCTTTCGAGACTATAGAGCTAGACAAGGATAGCTGCGTTTGTTTAGTCGAAATAGTCATTAAATGGTCAAATAAAGGCTTGTAATTATCATTGTTCAGCTCAACATGAGGCCCCATGTGCTTAGCAAACATGTTAGAAGTTACAAGCGTATTGTGATATTGTTCATTCTCATTATTGAGGTCATTTGAATTGACATTTTATTAATAATGTTTTGATGGTGGAGTAGATGAGTGACAGTTTCGTATTGTTTGTTGTTTGGTTATTAACACCTTGACGATTGGTGGTGGTTGACAAGTCTTCGGGGTTGAAATTGGTTTAATTGGTTTAATTGGTGTGTCGTTAATTTGAATATGTCGGCGTTAATACGGCATCAAACATCTAAAGATCGTTTTAGTCGCGCGACCGATTCTTGCGATTGTGCGATTTGATCACGCGTTAGTACCAGAAAAAATCGTGTAAACCTAAGATGGTCGCGTATTCTCGTTCTATAAAATTGCCCTATAAAGATTTGGATTGAGGTAACATACGTACGAAATGTAAAAGTGTCATTCTATCCCGTCACCCTTTCATATAATGTTTCAACTTAAAATTATGTTAAAAGTGACTATGAAAATGTTAAGTGATCACAATTCTGGTTGTGTTATGTTTCGTGTGCTCTTTTATCCGATTTGGAAGTAGGTACAGACGCGTGATATGAATTAAAGCACATTAATGTAAAAAAAACGCGAAATAGATATTGAAATTTTTCGACACGGAAGAAATGGAGAGGTGATAATAAACCCGACACCACTCGGCATAAAAAGGAGAATTATTAATGTTACAATCCTACTCGATCATAAGAAAAACGTTAAACCGTAATCATAAAAGAACCTCAATCGACTGCAATGCGAGTTGCAATTAACGAATCCACGATCAACATAATTGTTAAGTCAAAGTAACGTGTACTTAGGAGTGACGAAACATGTGAGAAATTACAACTGACGGGACTTACAATAAGTGCTAATTGTACACAACAAAAACATGCACGGATGCTATCTACTTATGTTACATTATAACTTAACAGACACTTAACGCCAATTATGTGAAACAAAATTACTTTTGCCGGCTCCCACGCGAGAATACTACTTTATTACCACACAGTAAGAATGTTAAATCACTCAAGTAATCGTAAATGGTAATAGGAAATAACCTAGAGAAAGGGGGAAGGCATTTCTTGATAAATTATAATACGTAGAATTTTAATGTTCCATAGAAGGTAATGCCTTTATAATTTGTTTGCTTTATTGTCTACTTTGCATTTTATTGTACTAAATTGGAGTTAGTTTTTATTGTTTGAATGTTTAGTATGACACGTGGCGATCCTTGTATTTAAATTTAAATAATTGATATTTGATAACCCTTAAATTGTGGTAATTTAGCTTTTAATAACCCTAATCTTTGGGTGCACTTGATACGAAATGATTACGTATCAGATAAAATAATTTTAAACAAAAAAAAACCGACTTCAAATTAGCTATATCCCGAAAGGAAACTTCTGTTTATGTAGATATTTGCTAAAGGTCAAGTAGGTATACCTAGCTCTCAGCAGATTCAAGGCTTTAAAAGGAATAGCTCTATCTGATTTAGAACCCTCTAAACTGTTAAGTAAACCCCACGATGAACGAGCATTAGCAGAAATGCAACGCTTGAGAAGCAGCAGGCCTGAAATTACTGAAATTATAATTTCCAGTCTGCAGGTGCATTCAGTATTGAAAGAATTATCCTTTAACTCCTAAACATTAAGGAGTTGACTTATCATCATCAGCTCAATTTTTTTTTATTGCCTAGCGTAAATACTGGTGTAGCTTTGAAAAATGTACTAAAAACATTACCTCTGTGCCTATAAAATTTGAGGGTTGCCCTCGATTTCCCTCATATTCCATCAACAGGTCAAAATAATATGCTGACAATGGGACCACCTGGAAACTATATCCTTTCAGACAAAAAAAGAATTTTCCAAATCGGTCCAGGCGTCTTCGAGTAATCAGCGAAAACACATAAAAATACTCCCCATTTCTTCCGTGGATGTCGCAAGAGGCGACTAAGGACATAGGTTAAAGTAAATTTTAGGCGACAGGCTAGCAACCTGTCACTATTATACTTGCCACCTTAAAACCAAAAAAAGATATGCTAGAAGTGGCCACGAAGCGTGAAATAGTCATCGTTTTGTCTATGTAGCGTTTTGTGTGCTCTGCCTACCCCATTTGAGAATACAGGCGTGATTGTATGTAGGTAGGTAAGTATGTATGTACAAAAGTAAGTGCGGACTAGCGTCGAGTGCTCGTTGATGTCTTTCATACAAAACGCGTTTCCTGTAATTCAAAAACTACGCGACAGATATTGATGAAATTAAAATGGGACCAATGGGAAGCCATTTCCAATCAAACAAAAAAAAAATCGTCGAAATCGGTCCACCCGTTTAGAAGTTCTGAGGTAACATACATAAAAAAAAAAAAAAAAAAAAAAAAAAAAAACATACAGCCGAATTGAATACCTCCTTTTTTGAAGTCGGTTAAAAAAACACGAATATTTCAAAAGTAACTGGCCGCATACAAAGTCGAAGCCGGCTGAATCGTAGATAAAAAATCGCGCCCGTGTAGGTATTTGAATTTGGAACCATTCTCACGCGAAATGTTGCCAGCTTGTCAAAAATGACGAAGATGGTGGATTTCAATCATTTGCGTAGAAAAAAGGAAACCGCAGTACAAATTGGCGACAGTTAGCAAATAAAACGCCAAGGGCCTAGTCGTTTATTAAAACCCAGCGCTGGGGACTGGGCCGACCTCTGCGAAGGTTTAATTGAGGCTTTGCATGGAGTACAAAACACCTAATTGTACCTTCAAGTGTTTATTGTAAGAGCTCTTTCTGCGTCGACGTAGAGTGGATGGAAGCGGTAAATTTTTCTAGCTTAACTGCATTATGGTTTAGTACGAAAAAAAATATGTCATGGGCTGCCTATCACCTTGGCATATCTTGGTTCTACTCAACTGGTGCGATGATTAGAATGTTTTTCTTTTACATCAATATAGGTTTAAGACACCATGAAAGGTAAGTAGGTACATGGTTTTCGTGAAGCTGATCACGAGAAAAAGTAAAAAAAAAACATCTTTGCACCGACACACATTTTTTTTATACTTCGAGATAAACATAGCATAATGTGCTACCACTTTCCATTTAATTGACACGAACAGATAAACTAAGCATTTAATACTGTCAAACATTGATGATAGTCAAATACTCATACAAAATACATAATTATCAGACTTGACACAAAGCTCCTTTCAAGTAATAGGGATGATGACAGGGTTAAAAATATATTATTCTAATTACTCCGTAAGTTAGATTATGGAAAAAAATTTGACACATATTTTTTAGTTTATCAAATAGGTAATTAAACATCGACAAAGGTACAGATCATCAAACTTCCTGAGTATGGGCTCGTGACGTCACGTTTGAGTAAAAATCGTACTCAAACGTGACGTCACACGAAACTTTTAGGCTCTGTATTATCGTCATTTTTCGTCTGTCAAATAAAAGAAAAAATATAGGTACAACATTTTTTCGTAGTCTATCTGACGGACTAAATAGTTTTTTCTAGTCATCTAGCCTATTACTCACAGCATTAAACAACATTTAATGTATCCGTTGATAGGTTTTGTGTAGAGTTTTTTTTGCGTGAACCGTTGTTCAGCTTACTAGAAATGACATGTCGCCCTTATTTATTCTTAGTAACTTTCCCATCTTTAGTACTGGCCGTAGCATATTATCTTACTAGCTGTAAGCCACGTCCTGTAACTCTATATCCCCACGTATCGCTGTACTTGATTCCAGCGAGTTTCTGCCCTGAGGTAAATTGCGCCCGAGACCGCAACAAGACATTACCATTGTGAAAATGACTAGTGTGCAATTAGCCTTATAATGAACTGAATAAATTCACTTTTTGTGAATTATGTTAATATGCACCAGATTTAACATCTGCAGGTAAATACACCCTGCTTTAACAAGAAAGTAATTTTTATAATTAATTTGTGAATTGGTTAAAAGCTGGTACATCTGTTTGTCAGTCTGAAAGACCTCTTTGGTGTGAGATAAGATGTCTTTATTTCATTGTGGTACTATACAAAATGTGGTTTATCATACAATTGTTTGGATAAAAAGGGGAAAGTAACACTTGCAGTTGAAAATGATGTATGAAAAATTAATTTAAATTTTATTTAACCGGCGGTGCTCATTGTGTTGTAATATCACTTTTATGCAATTATAAAGGTAGGCTTTCAATCTTGACCGCATGTAGCAGTATCAGGCGACATGGTATCTACAAATATACGAAGTAATAAATAAAAAAAAAAAAAAAA
>BHDV01008089.1:80396-97578 GCA_005406045.1 Adoxophyes honmai | reverse complement strand
ATTGAAAAATACCAGGAACAACAAAGGCCACTCTACGTAGCTTTCATAGACTACAAGAAAGCTTTCGATACAGTTTCCCATGAAACGAAGTAATACTCACAGTATAAAATAATTTCAGTTATGTTCAGTGTCGGATTTATATCGGTGTTAAAACGCCTCTTCATTTCTTCCGTCAATGTCGTGATAACCGACTAAGGAAATAGGTTTAGAAACGCTTTAGCCGACAGGCTGGCGATCTGTCACTATTATACCTATTCCATCTATGTTGAAACTTTTATACTAAACGATGTGGTATTTGTCTATGTAGCGATTTGTGTGATCTGCTTACCCCATTTGGGAATACAGGCGTGATGTTTGTATGTATGTATGAGTTACATTACCGTAAAGTTTTATTAAAATTCATTTAGTTCTTCTTACGTGAAGCATCTTTCATCCATACAAACATAGCGTTAGTAACATTAATAGTTTATTCGTAACTCAAATCAATTGTTTTTCGAACGTTCACTTGTTTAGAATTCCAATGACAATGAATTTTACACACACTTGAAAATGTGACGTCAAGATTGGCATAAACTAAGAAACGTAAGGTAAACGTCCCTGTACTCGACACTGACCCAATACATGGCACTTGCAACCTTCTTTCATAGTAAGACAGGTGACAGAAATGAGTGTCATCTAATGGGGCGTTGAGGCGTCGAGCGTTGGTACATTTACCTTAATATTAGTAGTTTATTTGTGACCCAAATCAATTGTTTTTCAAACGTTAATTTTTTTTTCAAATCCGGATGACACTTTAGGGTCTCCCAACAATAGTCGACGCCTTTTCGGCAAAATGCGGGTAGAAAAAGCGTTATGTCAACGCAATAAGGGCAAACAAGTCGTCAATCGGCTCGGCTCGTTCGACCGAGAATGGCCGAGCCAGTTCACGTCTTGTTCGCCCTTATTGTGTTGACATAAAGCTTTTTCTACCCGCATTTTGCCGAAATGGCGTCGACTGGTTTGGTGAGACCCTTACTATGAAAATGTGACGTCAAGATTGGCGTAAACCAAGAACCGTATTTAAACAACATTTCAACCAAAGAAACAGCAAGACTATTAAAAACTGTACTAGCCCGTCACCCTCTTATCACCCCTACTCAACTGTATCTAGCCCCCGATCGCGGAGGCGGCTCTAAATGACTGCTAATGAGCCTTTTTATTATTTTACAGCTGTAAAATAATTCCTTATAGCGCCTCTTTATACCTAGATAAACATCGAAACTCGCTTCGCACCTCGATCTGATAATCGAATTAATGCTCTCATACTATTTCACGCTATTTTATTGCTTTTTGTATGGATAATGCCGGGCTTGGAATCGTAATTTCGGGTTATCGGTGCGCACGATTGGATCGATCTGGATTTTTGGGAGTGACTCCGCTGTGCGGAAGTGCTGCGTTGTTTATGGCTGTGTAATTATTTCGGAATTGTGAAAAAAACGTGCTCGGATTTGCAATAGGCGCTCGATTATTTATCTTTGGATGCTTAAAAAAATTGGTGGATTATTATGTAAGCAATCGTGATCCATCGCTAATAAATTACTTTGACCCAAGATAAACATACACATCAAAACAACAAACAAAAACACGACTATTTCATGTTTGGGGTGTAATAATAGTGAAACGGTAAAAAAACTTACAATTACTTACTTTAACTTTGTCTATTATCTTTACAATGTTTCCGAATATTTACTTTTTTCCTCTTTGATCATACCTTGATCTGATTTTTGATCGTACCTACTCCTTGATAACTGTTTTGCTCTGGACGAATACTCAAATGTTCGCTTTTTCCATTCGCTCATCAGATAATAATGTCAAATGCCTTTGAATTACTTTAAGCAGCGTCGCGCGGGCCCGATTATATCACCAATTTGAGATGACCCTCTCTAACCGAACAAAGCGTTTGACGGAACCCCAAAAATAAACAAGCAAATCCAGAACCTGTGGCAAGTTTATTATTAAAGGTAGTACCAGAACGAAACAATCAGCGGCGGCCATCGGCCGATCGCCGATCCCGATAACACGCCCCGCGCCCAAATAACGCAAGTATTAAGCAAAATGTATTATAATGAACGACTCTTTAATTCAGACTGTTTATCTTTTGTGTTATAACGACCGTCCAGTGTTGATGTTTCTTAATAACATATAATTTCACTTGCCGAGTTTCCGAATTGTGTTCGACATTGTCTAATTTGACCAAATTTTCGAGTTCCATGAATTTTGTATGAGCGCGTAATAGCGTACGCACAAAAAATCTTAACACGATTAAAAGGAGGGCTGCGAGAAAACATTTGCTCGACGTCAGTGGCGATTAAAACGGAATTAACAAAACAAAAAACTGTTAGAATCGAAAGAAAAATGACAGATATAAGGCGTTGAAAAGCTGCGCGCACGCACGCCACTTGCTGAATTCTAAATTTAAATGTATATTTACATTGAGCTATCGGGAGCGCGTAATTAATACAATCTTTGTTAGAGGGTAATTTGCCAGAGCTAATGCCGGCGTGTGTAATCTTCAAAGGGGATTTAGGAACACGCGTTCTATTCTATTTTAGTCATGTTCAGAAACAGAGAAATATTTACAATCTCAGTGGAACACTTGGGCGCATCCGACGGTCGTAACGCGCGAACGTATCGATTCTGACTCAGGCGCGGGCTTTCGTCTGATTGAAGCGAATTGCACTTGTATTAATTTTGGCATGCATGTGGCTTAGAATTGCACCTCGCCTTTTTTGTGGATGTCGTTATAGGCGACTAAGGCAATTGGTTAACATATTTTTTTGGGGACAGGCTAGCAATCTGTTATCATGGTACCTCTAAACTTAAAACCTAAAAGTACGCTAGAAGTAGCTACGAATCGTAAAATTAGTAGGCATGGATTTGTCTTAGTAGAGTTCGTGTGATTTGCGTACTCCATTAGGAAATACAGGCGTGATGTTTTTGTATGTTTATTATGTATGCATATGTGACAGGTGTAGGAATCATGGAAGTTACTAATGATACCAATTCAAGTTTACCTTTTTGTACTTTTTTTGTAGCCATTTTTTTAAGACTAAAGGTTTATATGTAGATTTAAATCCTGCACTTATTTGAACTCTGTCAAATTAAGGGTCAAGAAAAACCTTTGAAAAAAAAATTCAGATCTAAGATTCTGTTTTCAAGGACCTTGTTAGGTCAATATGACGAATGGGTTATGAGTACTTGTCAAGTTAAAAATAGATCTCACCTACATACACCAGAATAAAATGCAAATCTGTGATCCCAATGTCCTAATTAAAAAACACTCCTAATAACTTTGTCTAAATAGCTCCACTTTCTCCATTCCGTCCCAACGTTTGGCAATGCCGTGGGTAATTAAAAACGAAAATAAACAGACCGCTTCGAATCGTAAAAGATCTATGACAGCTAAAAAATAGTACAGATGAACGGGGCAGTTAAACTGAATCAGTCACAGAAATAAATCTGCCGGCTTTGCATGATAATTAATTTTATTGATGCTCCACTATTTGGTACAGGTGTCTTGTTTTACGTCGCGTCGGGGAGAACTTTTATACTTCCCCTCTAGAGTGTTGAATTGTCGTACTTTCCAACTACTGGTTTGGATGTGCCTCTGCGAAGGCGGATTGTATAATCCGCCGTTTGACATTACGCCTAGCCGTTTTGCAAAACAGCGCCGTTTTGTAATGCGGCGGCTCAACGTTTAGCCGGATTGAATGCGGCTGAATAAAAAACCGCCGGAATGAATTCGGCGCTAAACGTTATTCATTACGGCTAGGCAGAATGTAATACGGCGAGAGATTAGCCGCCACTTTGTCGTTTTTAGTTCAGATTTTTAACACTCGTGGCGCTGCCTAACATAAACAGTAGAGGATTTAGAGGTTTTAATAGGTTAGGTTAGGTTAGATTACATTAGATTAGGTTAGGTTAGTTTATTTTATTTATATTTATTTTATTTAGCATTCTTTATTTTCTTAAGTATTGTTACCCTATAATTTTAGTAGTAGTACAATGCGGCTAAACGTGTGCCGCCTTATTGAAGAACGTATCGCAATAACAATCCGGCTGAACGTTGAGTCGCCGCATTACAAAACAGCGCTGTTTTGCAAAACGCCTAGCCGTTATGTAAAACGGCGGTTTATACAATCCGCCTGCGATACCTCTACAAAGTGATGCTAGCGTTGTATGCTACCCTACATTTGACAATCATGCAAGTGACGATGGTAACGTGGGTAGTCGTGCGCTGGTATTGGTCTCGTGGAGTAGGAGCAGTTGCGCGAACGGAGCGATGGCGTGCTCTTAGATGACGGGCTACAGACTAGCCCGAAACATGTCAAGCTAAACTCAATTTAAGACGTGAGTTATCCGATTTTTTTACGAGTGAATCTTATCGTAGTTTCAGGTTGCAAGATATTTTTCGAGATTAAAGGAGACTTTCCTATCCTTGACATCGACACCCAGCTTCGACTCAACAGAAAAGCATAATACACGTCGATGACGTGTTGATGAAATTTCAAATTAGCTGTCATTTGAAATGAAAAACCAGACAAGTGGGAATATGAATCGTACGTAAAGTATTCCGAACAAAAGAGATTTCTTTTAATTATGATGACTGCTTTACTGTAAGGTAAACTTAGTAGTAGGGTCCTTTTGACCAAGTACAGAACCCTGAAATAATTTTAAACAAAAAAAACCGACTTCAAATTAGCAATATTTTGAAAAGATTCTGTTTACTGAATGTAAAACCTTGACTTCATCAACAAATTACCGAAAACGCCGTACATTTCCATATAAAATTTGAAGAGTTCCCTCGATTTCTCCAAGATCCCATCATCAGATCCTGGTTTTGTGCCAATGGGACCAATTTTGAGTTATACTCTTTCGATTAAAAACAAAATTTTGAAAATCGGTCCACGGGTTTTCGAGATATCGAGTAACATACACAAAAAAAAAAAAAAATTTTGGTCGAATTGAGAACCTCCTCCTTTTTGAAGTCGGTTAAAAAGCATGTAGGTACAGAACTCATGGTAAAATGGATCGTTTACACTTATTTCGTACGTTGTCTTCGTTTATTGTATGATTTGTTATGTGTTTCACCGCAGCAGCCATTGTGCGTTGCCTCGGATGATGGCTCATGAATTTACTCGAAACATGTCGAGCTCTCGATACAAATATGACTGTATCCGTTTTATTTAACTATAAGTGTGTCTCTTCTTTTGTTTAAAATATAGGACTCCTTTTTTATTTGCTTCTTACTACAACAGTTATAGTATTTTTATGAAACCTATCCCGTGATCCGAATGGGTGCGTATATTCGGGGCTTTGCTGTAATAGTTTCAAAGTGGAGTCATTCCACAAGGAATGCTATTAAAATACTAAAAGATTTACCACGTGGTGAATGATTTTCTTTATTGTAACAATATAACTGATTGGAATTCGCAATAAATCCCGGCATGAGTGTTTCGTCAATCACGAATTTTAGCTTTGAGTCTAAAAGTAGATTTATCCCTTTTTTATTAGAAAGTATCTAAAACATTTTGCTTCGAGGGTGTTTCCACAACATGTCATGTTCGACGTATTTCAAGTTTGTAGGTAAGTGACATTGTAATTCACAAACGATTTAGTTTTACACATCATTAACAACACTAGTAATTAATTACCTACGTTTTGAGATATTTTCGGACCGTGCACAGTAATTTTGTAAAGGATGCCTTCCTAGCGTTTTTCTTAGATGTCACTTGAATAATTAGACAAGCCATTGTGAGGTCGCCCGTATCACTATTTCCTTTGCAATAAAAAATTGGTCCAAATTCCACATCGAAAATAAGACGTTTTTTGGTCGGTTGCCAAGTTCATTATGAGCGTTCATGAAATTTCACATTTGAATTATTTTACTGCCTGACTTATGGCTGTTACTTAAATATTTGGTAAACAGGAAAAATATGGCGCTGATCGATCAAATTTAATGCGGTGCGCTGAAATAGCTTTAAGTGGATCGCGGCATTACGCGTAAAGATAACATTCCTGGCTTTTGTACTGGATGGGGATTGCAAAACGGATCAGCGTAAAATACGTAGTAAAAGTTCATTATAAGCTGTATAAAATTTCGAATCTAGATTAGTAGTTGGTATGATCTGATACAGTCATGGCTGAATCTTTTGGGGTTATGACAACTTAATTAAAAGCTAAATTCGTGACGTGTCCGTTAATCATAGTGTCACTGTAGTGTAGATAACGTAATAAGTAAAACAGGTGGCTATATTACACAAATTTAATTACAACTTATGACTTATGGCGCATCTCCTGAGCATGACCTACTATAGAACCTTTTTCTAAGCATCTCTATCAGAGTAGTCTCCTGACTTATGATAACAGGCCAGAAAAGAAAACAATAAAGTTGAGTGGCCCTATAATACAAAATAAAAAGAGGCAAGTGCTACAAAATAACATCCTAAATTGAATTCAAACAATTGATCGAACCCCAGAAAACAGAAAACCATTCAGTGTTAATGTAGTCACTTTATTAATAATCAAGAACACCCGGACATTGCAAATGAGATATTTGATGTGAATAATGACGAAGCAAACATTCTAGAGGTAGTAACTAAAGTAGGATTATATAAATCTAAGTATACTCCGAAGCCAGATCGAGTAATGTACAGGAAGTCTTAAGGAAACAAATAAATTTCAACAACGAAAACCACAGGCGCCGCAGATAAGTAACATTAAATAATGCAATGGACATTAGTTACATAATTTCGAGTTTGCAATATGCAGGCTAACAATAGAACGGAACATTATGAATCATCTCTGCCCGATCCATTCGCGCTCAAAGATTATCGAACTAGAGCACAACACTTGCGGCGTGCATTAAAACGCACGTGAACCTAATTTACGCCCGCGAATCTCCTCTGACGCCAACTTTAACAAAGTAGCAGTTGATGCATCAAACGATATGACATTTGTAGCTAATAAGTTCCAAGACATTAAAATATGCCACGTCACTTTACCCATCCTTTAACAAAACGCGCCAACTCAAAACCGAAGCGCGCTAACTAGAGCTCTCTTATTTATAGCTGCCATCTGTCAGATCGTAACTGCTCCAAATTCAAATCCAGGTTCCATTTTGATTGTGTTTTTTTTAAAGTGCCTACTAATAAGCTGGCTGGAAACACGCACATTGTTGTAGTAGCAACAAACACATTGACGTATGTTTACGAGCTCGCAATTAGATCGTCCATTGATGTATAGCTTTTGTGAAATGGTGTGCGTTCGATTGAGAAGTAACACGAGGCCTGGAACTGATTAGCGGCCGTGCATGTGTGAGTTAATAAATAGATATGAATAGATTCGTGTGTTGTTGCGCATTAAGTGTGCTTTGGATTTTATTATTTAATGATTCATCTTAGGGATATAGAAATAGTCGGGAATGCTAACGCTGTTCGCGTTGAAAAGCCAGTAATAATAGAATATTGGCGCATCTGCCCCACTGTATATGTTTTAATGTTATTGCTCCTCTGCGTTAGATATGATATTTCGCTTTGGATTTATTTCGAGAGTGTTTTATGTTTTTAATTGCGTTACGAGAATTATTTTTGTGGCCGTCCGCTATAATTTTAACAGATGTTTTTGTTTCATCGATCTCGCCGATGACAGAATTAAGATCGTGTTTATGAAAACTTTAACGTTGGTGGGAAAACTGATTAAAAACTGGATCAAGATAACCTATTTTTACATTTCCCAGTTTTTAGTACCTCCAGTGTGTTACGTGTTCGTTATTCTTTAATCGAATCGTTGAATATTGGCCAGGCGACGTAGCATTACTTCCATACATTGTGTGAGAATCGATTGAGTGGGTAATTTTTGTTTTTTCCTTCCAATTACAAAGTCAAAGGTACTTAAGCAATATAATGGAAACGTAACATGGGTCAGCGCTAATTTACAAAATCACGTTGCACTTTATTACGGCCACCATACAAAAGAATGACCGTTCCGTAATACTATCACGAAAGCGCCTAAATCTGAAATTAACGTGTGCTTGAAACCACTGTACCACGGCCTCTAAATACAGTCTAATCTGAACTAGTATCAGAGGAAAAACTAATTTAAGGGGTCTGGGTATAGTGGTCATGTTAATCGAGCTCGGCCTAAAGCACTGCCATTAAAGTCAATCATTAAATATGAATTATAAATATAAAAGAAAGCATAAGAAGCAATCATGGCCGAGCATTATTGGATTAAAATATCTCTGTAGTGTGAACGCACTTTAATGGACGAAAGCAAATTGTGAGTGCAAGATAACGTTTGTGCTCGTAAGTAATTTGCAAAAATAAACGCGCGGTGTGTAATTTAAGCTGTAAGTGGTAGGTGAAATATTTTAATATTATCAAAATATACAATGAGAACAAAAGATCATGCGAAAGTACATTACTCGCTTCATGTAGGTATTGCTTCTCCTCAAATGATTTGCATTTTAGCATGGTTCGTGAATATTACAAAAATGCCTTATTTCCTCTATTCGTCTTATCTAGCCAACAGTTGGGAAACCTTCGAACGCGAGTCCGACTCGCTCTTGGCCGGTTTTTTTTTAATCAGAAAGCGTTAATCTCCGTCGCCAATATACAAATGAGGCCCTTATAATCTCAAAATTATTCAACAATTTAGTGAGTAACAGCTAATCTCACACCATTTCCAAAACAAAAGCGGCATTTAAAACGAAACCCCTTTCAATTACCGTAAGTAACATTAACCCATTGTCTATGACCATTTGTCGTATTCGCCACGCCACCCGAGATCCTTCGGCAATATCAGATTCCGTCACACTTTAAGTAATATCGTCATAACGCCCTAATGAGTCCAAGTAACGCAATGAACAGAATATTTGAACCTTAATGGCCCTTGGAATAATTACAATGTAATACTTTTGACATGTTAAAGTTATTTTTTATAAAAGTGCGGAATATGAGTTATTAAACGAGTGGAGGTGTCAACTATGAGCGAGGTTGTGAACGAGTCAGTGAACTCGCGATGAGTGAAAATAATGTTACTGTAGGTGTGATTAAAAAAAAATCTACTGTGGCATACCATAGTAAAGCATACTTTAGTTTAGACGACGGACTTGGAACTATTTCATCCAAATTTGAAAATCTGCTATAGAATACTGCAATTATTATTAGCATAATAAAGAATTTGTCTCGACATTTAAATGAGAGCATTAATATTTGCCGTAGGTAGAGTGTTATTAAAACCTTTTAAATACTATATTTCAAGACGTATGTTAGAATCAAGTACTGCAACCTATACGCACTTACCTACTGTCTTGATGATAGCTCATTGAAGAGTACATAGTAAAAATACGAAACGTATCTTTTTTTTTCAGGCATTTCCGATAATTAATTATGTATAAGTATGTTAAAATTAGTACTTACAGGATTTTTCAAACACGCTAGATGCTGAGACCATGAAGACTTCCTTGATACGATTAAATAGTAAATAATTCAACTCAGTAGTCCACGAGCAATTTCTGGAAACGATTCCAGCACTGACGCTGCATGAAAGTAACATACTGTAAGATTATACTGTGGCTCTACCATCCAATCTAAAGGTCAAATAATAAAACCTCGTGCATATCTCACCTAATATTACATGTTCCTTTATTTTACGTCAGGAGATTACATCGATTCATTAGTCCGTTATTCACGAAGAAAAAAGCGCTTCGTATTCTGTTTATTAGCGACTAAACAAATACATAAACTTGTTTATTGTCTCACACAACGTCCCGATAACTCTGAGCGCGATAATTTATTAATTTCGCCTCGTCTTTGTTTGTTCCCCATGATCAATGTACACTCTCCCCTATGTCTAGATGAATACAACTACAGTGGGTTTGAGATGTTCAAAGTTTGAAGTTACCTATGTGTTAGAAAGAGGAGTACCTACCTATTTATTTTTCAAGGACTTTACGAACCGTTTTGTTATCACGATGAAAAAACTTACGTTATTTTTTTGGTTACTCAGTGCATTGATTTTACTCACGTTTCTTCCCCAATTATAGTATTTTAAAATTCTACTTATTATATCGGCTATCTGCAAAAATCTCTGATTCAGATATATAGTCAACTTAATTTTTGGCCGCCTTTTGTGTAATTCGTTTGTATGTAACTCGTTTAGCCGTAAATGAAATTACTAAAAATTATGTTTCATCATCTAGAGCTACGCGCCACGGCAGCGGACAGACGCGCACTACCGCGCGTGCCGTGCTAAATGATGGCTCACGGCAATCCGTGAATACCCGATTCCCGAAATAATATATGTCGAGCTAATCTCGGTATAAAAAGCGTAAGTAGATCCGTTATTTCACTATGAGTGAGTCTCACGGTAGCTACTACTACTTCTATCTTACTACTACTTACTACTACTATACTTACTTCTTATTGGGATTGTACACCCGACCTACTGTATCCCAACCCACTATACCCAACGCCGTAGCCAATGATAAGACTTTTGTTTTCGTGATTGCTCTTTGTTAATCATACTTTCTTAATTAAGGAAAAAGTTGGAGCTAATTTAGGACGATCGGACGATAAGCAGCGAAGGTGAAGTTTGATGTTTGGTGTGCTAATGAGTTCGTTATCGCGGTTACGATCATGGCTTATAATGTGGTCTATGGTGACTTATAGGAATTTTGTGCTTCAAATGATACGCTTTCTTACAAAGCTGTGAAAATAGCACCTTCTTCACCTAGTAAAAAGGATATACTCACGTTTTTATGTCACGTTAGCTGTAGATACACAGCTGCGGGCTGTATACTGAGTGTGCGTGTATATGTAGTTGTGGCGTGTTTCTCCTGATGATGGGACACGAATTGGCTCGAAATATGTCGAGCTAGTATCGATATAAAGACATGATTATATCCGTATTACTTAACTATGAGTGAGTTTCACTGTAATTTTATGTTTAAAATAGTATCTAGTCAGGTTTTATTTCCAACTTTTCCAAGGGTATTATGGGTGTATTTCAGTTAGAGTATCATATAGTTACTCCTTACACCGCAGCGCATTGCTGCCGAAGTCGGGTCACAAATTACCTTGAAACATGTCGAGCTAATCTCGATATAAAGACGTGGGTGTCTAAAGTTTGGACTGCAGCTAGTGATTCAAAAAACTTTACTGAGGAGCAATGACGTTACAAATGAGCAGTGACTTTAAATATTGCTTATTTATGCGTTGGCATAGGTCGTATGTTGTCTATTAGTATCCTAAAACACGTAAAGTTCCCTGCGTCATTTTACCATGAAACGTATATATTCTCACCTCATTTACCATCCCTAACAACATTTTAACGAACAAGTGAACGCCTGAGCGCCTCAGTCACTCGTCACTCCGCCAAACGAGCAAAACAACTCCACGGGAGCACAATACAATGCTTTAAATATTTCACGCACCTTTAATGGAGCTCTTGCATAATGCTGGTGCCCTGGTACTTTCACAATGCATCCAAATCCCGTCTACCCTTAGGGCTATTCTCCTATCAATCGAGATGATAGCCCGCTATCTCGGGGTACACGAGATGCATAATGCTCGCACAGATAGCTGTCTCGGGCACGAAGCCTCCAAGCTTTGCAATTTATTGTTTCACGATCTCAACCTAGCTCATTATTAAAACGGTTTGATACGTTCCTAGGTGTTGCTGATGCCCGAGGGCCGTGTGCGCCAATTACTCGGCCGAACCGTGCCGAGCCATAGTTGTTTGACTTTAACAACGCTATTCCTGTCTTTAAGCTATGCTGTCCTGGTAGTTGAACGCCGAAAGGGGTCGGTGGGCCTGCTTTGTGAGGTACGTGGCATTTGCGGGACGGAATTTTGCATACCTTTAGAATAATTACGACCTTTTGTAGGCAAATTTTGTAATACAATTTACTTTTATGTAGAAGACCTTTATGGAAAAAGTTCTCTGTAGAAGATCCCATGTAGGGTCCACTTGGTACTTCACTATTTTGATTTTATTTTTTGTACAATAAAGTGTTTACTTACTTTTACTTAAAAGCTTGGCAAGTTAGGGAAGTGTTTATGAATGATAATTTTTATAACCTTGGTATACAATTACGTATAAACGTCCAGCTATTGTTTTTAAATATTAAAAGATCACTTACAGGGG
This sequence comes from Adoxophyes honmai, assembly GCA_005406045.1. Classification (NCBI taxonomy): domain Eukaryota; kingdom Metazoa; phylum Arthropoda; class Insecta; order Lepidoptera; family Tortricidae; genus Adoxophyes; species Adoxophyes honmai. Next base: position 85,389 of record BHDV01008089.1, on the reverse strand, counting down.
GCAAATCTAAATGGGCGAGAATCCATTAGGCGCATTAAACTGTCGGCGGTTAAAAGTCGAACTAAAACAATTTTCTCCAACTTCAACAAACAAAATCGATTGGGCTTAATTGCTGGCTGATCAATAACTAATTGTGTTCACCACACGTACGACGATAAAGAATAATTACTGGCTGCCGGCCAAATAAATCGATCGACATCAAAACGCGAGGTTAATCCATCATTTAGATATTACGGCGCGATTGAAGCTTACCGTTTTTAATTTCCAAAATTACACCCGCCGTGGAAGGCGAAGGTGCCTAAACACGTATACATAATTACCATGTCGTAAATTGTCGAACATGAGCGGGGGAGGCAGCCCCCGCGACCTGTCGTGTTATTTCTGTAATCACTTTCATTTCGTAAAACGTGACATTAATTAAAATTTAGTTTCAGGCCATTAGTTGCCATCGCGTTTCTTCAAGTTTCATTTTTTCCCGGTAATTATAGAGCGCGGGTGCGAGGCTAAATGGGCATGGTAATGATAAATAACATTGTATTGAAGGCAGCCATGAATTTTGTATTCAAATTAGAGCGGTTAATAGGCGCGAGGTGAGGATTTAAATCGGACTTGGGTGCATTGCGCTTTTTTTAATGAGTGGTCATTTTTGTGCGACAAGGATTTAACCTGAAATAGGGCATTCTTCGGTTGATTAGCTGAGCGGCACGAAGGCATTACCGTGTGATTAGAAACCGAACAGACCTGGAACTGGTTTGAGTAGTCTCGACTCGTGACTCGTGAGATTTTACCGGTAATAAGGCAGTGTACACACCGTGCGCCGAGTTATTAATTAACAGGTCGACAGCAAACAGAGAGCGGCTACCGGACTGCGCTCGGCACACAAAACTATTTGCCCAGCGCCTTCGCCGGAGAATCTCATTACCGTGCTTCTAGGAAAATTGGAAGTGAGAAATGGAGTTAGAAGGATAATGCCTGCCTTTGGTGTTCTTATTTTAAGTCATTATCATGTGAAATAGAAAGTAAGTGCGAGGTCCAATTTGTAAGGCTGAGTTTGTCGCAGGTGCATGGTGTGTACTTAGCTTAAGGGTCCACTTTGGTTAAAATACGCGTCTCATCTTGTTAGAAATGGTAAATTTTTCCTAATAGTCTAGTGTCCTAATAGTGTTTTTTAAAGTAAAATTATTACATAAAGCAGATTGTATTAGATTAATTGGCTACCTAGCTCAGTAGGTACAATAGAAGTTTTCGATATAAATATCTTTGTTATTTTTATAAATCCTGCTATCTCAACCGCAAACGCAACCTTCAATTAAAAAATAAAAGTAATCAAATTATGAAATAACTATAGGTTTAAGTCCGCCTACATAACAAATGATAATGCCTACGATAAACAAAGATTTTTATTACACTGTCGAACGTTTTACTTCGCTACATAGTCAGAGCTTGGCACGAATGTATACTGAATAATAAAATAACACGCAATTTAATTAGAAACACGTCCGACTGTACTAAATTATGAAAGAAGTTTTTATGTTAAACTTGAGGGTCGTAAAAGTCTATTTTTGAGATTTGTTCAAGAAAGTTGATATTGCAGTAACTCAAGCGGACTCGTAAGTGCCACGCTGGATATTCGTGTTTAATCAAATTAGCGAATCACGTCATTGCATTTATAATTAATTTAGAAACTTTTTTTACTGCTTAAAACTATAAACTCTCCAAAACTACAGCTGCGTAACTTTCAATACCAAAAAAACTCAGCGAGGTTGACAATTAAAAACAATATTCAATTGTCCTAACTGAGTTACGCGGTCTTGATCACGTAAAACTATATTAAAGGTAACTAGAAATTACTTTAAAACAATCACGACAACATACCTAAGCAGCAACAGTTCAAAAATCACCAAAAGCCTCGCCTCCCACTTATTGACAGCACAAACATTTGTTCACTCGTCCGTCCGTCCACAACACAATTTATTTGACAGGAAAATATCAATTACGTCACAGTAACAATGCGGGGATTATCGTGTCACAACAGTTGGTGGGCACGCGTTTCGCGCGGTTTTCTCGATATCTTGTCGATTTCGCGTAGTAAACGGAGCGAGTACGTTGGTGCTTTCACTTCGCGTTTTTTCGCGCGATTTTCTCGCTCGCTTTCGCGCGTTTCGTTGGGCGGGCGGACACGTGCGCGGGCGCCGGCTCCGACGCGGCATTAGAGCGTCCCGACGCATCCACTTACTGTCAGTATTGTTAGCGTCTTATTGCAATAGGAATTTCAGCTTGACGCAAATTAGATTTCTGTTGTCTTTCAGGAATTCATCGCTCCGTCTTAATCTGGTTTTTATTAATGCTAGCGATTTATCTAGCGGTTTTGTGACGGGTGTATTTGTCTTTTGCTGTGTGATCTGTGTTAGATAACATAATAGGATGTTGAAATACTGTTGATTTGATTTGAGCCGCTCTGATTCGCTTTTGTTTTTTAATTTAATCGGATAACTATTGACATTTTATAAAAATAATACAAAACTTAAAAGGTAGGGAGACAATAGGCGGATTCATTGTTAAAAGTGAACTCTACCAGGTAAACTATTAACAAGACATATAGAAAAAAATCAGATCAAAGCATTCATTTAATTCCTGAGCGCGAGACGAAAAATTAATAGCAATTATGAGCTTAAAATGGTCCTTACGACAATGCGGGTAAGTGTGATTACTAAGGTTTGGAATTGGATTAGTTTTCACATAAGGGGAATGAGAGGATAGTAAGAAAACTTCACACACGATCGAGACATTTTTCGGTAGCCCATGTTTCTTAATGGTCGCTTCACTGAAAAACACAAGATGTAAAATTTCAAATGTCCCTCGTGTTAGTTATTAGGTCACGACCTTGGTAAACTACAGCGGTGTTTTAAACTTCATACATACATACATCATACCTGTATTTTCAAATAGCTTAAACAAGGTTTCAAGCAATAATACACTATTTTTATCACTTTATTTTCTGTATTACATTATCTTAAGCTTAAGCAGAACACACTTCAAATTACATAATGAAAAACCATGACAAAAACTATTTCGAGTTTCGTAGCCCTTCTTAGTTAAATAGAACTGTGTAAACATACCTTTACGTATATTCCTCAGTCGTTTTCTCCGACATCCACGGAAGAAACGGATATGTGTTATTCTAAACTCGACACCGCACAGCAAACTTCATTAACTCTTTTAACACAGTATATTCGAAAACCAAAGAAAAATCGGAGACAAGACGCACGTTTTTAATGAATACAAAAATAAAGACCGTCCAACCAATAAAACTAAGTTCTCATCAGGGCAAGCATAAAAATATCAGACGATGAACGTTATTGCAAAAGATGACTCCATTGCTATTTTTTTATTCGAACTGGGAAATTTATAATGAGACGTCATCTATTTCTGACTACACTTAGGATAAGAATACATGCTTGTGGCCGTTTTACCCGACCTTGCGAGCATAATCGAAAGTGTCGACACCGTGCTAGTGATTTATAGTTTTCATAAAAATACGACGTGGAAATTATAAATATTATTGCATTATTTAATGGTGAGTGTGAAGCTCGTCATTGTTTTATTGATCTAGAAATAATCGACATAAATACTTTTTAGTATGAATCAGTTTTGAAACAAGCCGCGTTCGTAGTGTGGGTTCTGGGTGGTTCTTTTGTTATTGTGTTTACTCGCATACATTAATTTATACATGCATACATACAACACGCCTGCATTACCAAATGGGGTTAGCAGAGTATTTTACGTTTCGTTTCAACTTCCAGCAAATATTTTAGGTTGTATTTCGGCAGATATGTGTAACAGTGACAGGATGCTACCCTGTGACTGTTTGTGACTCTTTTCGTACTTAATAACAATAATAATACAGCATGAGACAATTTCACACCACTCGACTTTCTTAGAACTTTGGTAATTTTATTGTATTGTATTGTATTGTATGACTCTTTATTGCACATAAAACAATAACAAAAAACCAAGATACAGGATAACAACTTAATGTACAAAGGCGAACTTCTGCCAGTTCTTTGGGCATAAAACTGCCTATTTTGAACCAAACAATGATTACTTTGTTGCTGACCCCATGCAGCAGCAGTAAATGTGCCTACCTACCTAATATACCTAAACCTATTTTCCTTAGTCGCCTCTTGCGACATCCATGAAAAAAAATAGACAAGTGTTGTATATTCTGAGCCCGACGGCATTACGGATGTACTTTGATTAAGTACTGTAAAATGGGTTGAAAGAGTCTCCTCGTCTGGGGCTGATAGAAGGTAAGAACGTTTGTAGGTAGCAGTAAGTAGCTTGTAAAAAATGTTACTTATCACAGAGTTAATTAGTAGTCAAAAGAATCTTTGCAAATAATTTTGGCAGCTAACCGTAGTTGACATAATTGATGAATCAACCGATGCCGTCAGCTTAATTACGCTCATTGGAGCAATCAACTGTATTAATTAATGCTAATTAAAGAACTGGTTCTAATTGAAGGTGAGTGGGATCTAATTATGAAGGACTAGACATATTGGTGGCGACCGTTTTTTGATAAGGTCAAATTTTAATGTGTAAATAAGTTTTTTTCTTGGAGTAGGTGTCACCTTTGTCTTTACATAAACGTCACGCCTGTGTTCTTAAATGTAACATAGACAAAACCATAATTATTTTCCATATGTTCCAAATCCACTTATAAGTGAAATGGATACAAATAAATTCCAAATAACAACGAAAGTGTGTCCAATAGATGAAATTATTAAGATTGTGAATACGAACACGTAATTAAGTACGAAGAAAGAAAATCGTTTTCTTATGTTTGTGATTTATGATTTTTATAGATAAAGATTGCATTGGAAACTTCAGTATATCAAATGCACCAACTAGTATTAGGGTCAATTCCCACCAAAAGAGCAGCGCAGCGCGGCGTAGCGCAGCGACCCGCTCCGTGGAATGAGAATTTCAACTT
>BHDV01008089.1:66161-79889 GCA_005406045.1 Adoxophyes honmai | reverse complement strand
ATCGTCGCGCATTCTCCACGGAGCGGGTCGCTGCGCTACGCCGCGCTGCGCTGCTCTTTTGGTGGGAATTGACCCTTACACTATAGGTGTAATCTACTACTGTTGAGGTGTAATAAAGAACCATTATTGAAGACATTAAAACGTTTTGTTCGTAACGTTTTGTTCTTCAATTCAACCTCCGCATTCATCCTGCAACAAAATGAAAATTAGTAACAAACAAATCTCTTTTAAGTACAAATAAACTTAATGGGGACTCATAGGCAGTAAATTGTGATTTAGTGTGGGTCAATTAGAGTTTTAATCACGACAATAGTGTGACGCGTTAAGTTCTGACACTCGCATAAGTGTGCGACGGGGGACAGAGAAAACTATGGAGTGTTGTGCGTCTTTAATTTAAATTTATTTTTGCTTTTATTTTATCCATTGACTGCTGAATGTTTGATTTTGTTTTCTCGGAAGGCTTGTCTTGTACTTTTTAACATTCGTTATGCACTGTTTTACTGGGTAGAGTAAATAAAGAATGAATAAGAACTAAAATGTGACTCTTGAGTTTTATTTGTCTTTTTTTTCCTTTTCGTTACACTTTCCTCCTTCTTGCATCGGTTTCCTCAGTGCCGAGGATCGTGGTCATTTCATCGGAACAGTCTCTCTATTATGATGCGCCACCACCTGCTCTTGTCGTTTGCTGTGTGAAGAGCATCGTGTATGGTAGTGTCGAGGGTCGTGCGAATTCGGTCTGCCCAGCGTGTTGGGCTTCTACCTCTTGGGCGCTTGCCTTCTATTTTCCCAGTTATCATCAGCTTCTCTAGAACCTTCAGAATATCACTGTCTTTTTTGGTAATGGGACCGAAGTATTCCAGCACTCTGCAAACACAGGTTGACTCACATTTTAACAATTTGTTTTTATTTTTAAGTCCCAAAGGATCAACCACATACCTGAAAAAGAAAAAAATCCCATTATTAACACAAACTTTTTAATAACGATAAGCTCTATTCCATCTCTTGTTCCCACAGAGCATTGAAAATGCGGGCGTCATACACGTCACAGCCTAATCGTCTAGAATTAATTGTTACATCCATTTAAAAACCACCAGCGGGCCATTGTAGCACAATTGTCGCATTGATTCAGCTGTACTGATTGAAGCTGTGACTTTAGGGTCTTTACATATTGCGTTTCGGGTTTAGAATAATATTTTCCAAGCATTTCGTGGATGTCGTAAGAGACGACCAAGGAAATAGGTTAAGGTATATTTTACTTACTGTCACTATTATACGTGCTAACTCAAAACCTAAAAAAAGTGTGCTAGAAGTGGCCAAGGAACGTGAAATGGTCATGGCTTGGTGTATGTAGCGTTTCGTGCGCTTTGCTTACTCCATTTGGTAATATAGTCGTGATGTATGTAATATGTATGTTTGAGATTAATTTCTACATGCCTGTCAACGTGGCAGGAGAGAAAAAGAAACGTACATAGACAAATGCATGTTACTCCAGTTTGGCATGCAAAATTACATACAAATAATACTTAGTTATTAACAAACTTTACATTTTATAACAAAATTACCATATGACTTCAGTACCATCGCCTCTAACTTATTTACGACGATGTGAATGTGTAATGTAAAATGGTGGTAGCAATACGTCCACACTACCTACTTTATTGCATAATTTTGTGCAAAAAAAAAACTATCTGTACATACCTTTATGAAATAACTGTGGATTATTTGCTTCATTATTCCGATATTCTTTTTAGTGTAACTGGTTCTCGTATAACTGTAGACATTTCAGTTTTAATGTATCCCCGTTTTGAGGACATTTAGTGTTTGTTTTAAAGAGGTGTAATTATATCCTTAATTGGGATTGCTCCTTTATCGGTTTAAGCACTATAATAAGCGTAAAGTTGATAATTTTGTCGTGTTACAATGTTCGTAATAATAAGGTACGAAAGTAATTAGGTACGGTTACATATCCGAAGTATTTATGGTTTTAGGTCATACTCACGTAAAGAAACAAAAGCTGTTTCTCCTGCTATAGTAAGGCGCGAAGAAAAAGACGTCATACGCTTTTTACGTTTAAACTAACGGAAAAGTTCATGACTTATAAAACACAATCTTATAATTTGTTTTAACGGGTCAAAAGCTGCTGAAGAAGCATCTTAAAGACATCTGAACTTTTTTACTACAATTATTACCTATAAATTCTTCAATTTCGCCTTAATTATCCACAGAAGAAACGCGCAAAATTGTTTGAGTATGAGCCTTTTGTATGGATCTGGCAGATTTTAGCGACACGTCATAACAAAGAAAATATCTGTTTTCTGAAATATCTTAGGCGCATTAATCTTTTTCGCAATATTTCCGTGTCATCTTCCCGACCGACAACCCATTAAACTAACAAGGTGGGTTGGCAGCATTTTAGTTCGCAAATAGAAAAATGCAAATAAATGAGCGTAATCAACATCAAAGATTATATTTTTTTAAACTATTAACGTGTATTAAGTCGAATATCTCATAAATAAGCTTAGAGAGGTCGTACGTCCTCAATTTGTGTCAGATTCGGCAATCGCAATATTTTTCAGACCTCGTTTATCATCAAAATGTTAACAATGACCTCGCTCGGATTCCCCATTTTCGTGAGGATTATTTTCTTAATAATATTAATTGCGGCTCTGACATTGTCCACGTCGTAAAATAGCGCTGATGACAAAATAACACCTACCCACAATTGTATTTAACACAGACGTGACGATGAACACGAATAAAAAGCGGAACGAACAACAAAAAATACAGAAAATCTTAATAACAGAAACCTAAAAAATGCAAAGCAACCAAAGACTTAATCAAAACGGTGAATGCGCAAAGACGGTTCCAATCTAACGAAGACGCGATAGGTAACGAAAAAAGGGACATTGTCGCAGTAATTAGAAAGACGTTCTAAATTGAAGACGAACATCCAGACGGCCGCTTTTAGAACGAACCAAAACAACCAAACAGATTGCTTATTATAATTATCGACCGTGTAGACCGAAATACACCACTAATAACCTTCTAATAAAATTTCTCAGACGCCATTCATCAAGAGGCATTTTCAATTTCACACAGAGGCACGTCTGCGTCACATCTCGCTACGTGAAGTGTGGAAACGCGAAATAAAAGCAATTCTTTCTAATTAACTCCCGTCGAGATTGAGTCGAGGCTCGAAATAGACGCACCAACGAGCACCGACTGATTTACGCACGGCGACTGTTTCTGAACGCATCCGAATAACTTATAATTAACGTTCGGTATTTATTCGATTGTTTTGATTTGAAGGATTAGTTTGACGAGATGCTTCGAGAAGATTCCGAGGATTTCGAAATTTGAAAGTGGTTTAGATGTGGTCGTGTTTTGTTTTTTTTTGCTCCCCTGGTACTTATGCAGCCAGCTTTAGTTCTAATAGGGCAGTATTCGGATATTATCGCCTTTATCACACTGAATTGTATGACCACGCAACCTAACTACGTAATATTGAGTAAGGTTGACTGAGTTCTGACGAATCTTTTCGTCCACACTCAACAAATACCGTGTTTCACCGAAATAAAACAAATACAAGACGTGAACTGAACGACTGACTATCAACCTTTGTGTTTTGAGCAACGCGCGTAGAAGTTAATAAAACAAGAGTTTTTTTATTATTTTCCATAAACACAACGTTTATTCCTCTAACAAAAGACACAGAATAGATTAGTTGAATTTTGTTTATCGGCATTTAGCAATGTTACATTTTGGCCAACGTTACAATGCTGCCGTCGCTGCATGCGGCTCGCAGAACCGACCAATCACTGAGTAGCTGATCACCAAGAAACGTATCATAATCATCATAAGCGTAATCCACGCGACACATGGAGAAATATCATTCTTACTTGACATTCAGGTATGTTTATTTGAATTACACGGGATACATTTTGAAGAGCTTTATTTTTTAAACAATCTGTTGGGTCGCTCCTTTGGTCAAGCTTGCAAAAATGGAATCAACCAAAAAGAAACGAAGCGTAACTAATGAAGGGCCACAGTTTGATTAACCAGTCTGTCAGCGGCTGCGCGTGCGCTGCCAACATCATTAATTGCCCGTTTCATCGCAGTTATGTTGAATTAATATGCAAATCTAAATTAAGTAGTGATTCGTACGGATAGTTTAAGTTTGTTATTGGTGCATTGTCCGCGGCAAACGGAGGGTACGATTAAATTTAAGTACTACCGTAATGTTGGGATGACATTTAATGGTACTATTTATGACTACCTTCTTATAATAATGGTATTTATACTACTATTATAAAGTTCAAGAGTTTGTTTGTTTGTTTGAACGCGCTAATCTTTTTGTGTTGGATAGACCATTAATCGAGGAAGGCTTTGGGCTATAATAACATCACGCCGCCACCAATAGGAACGAAAAAACACTGCGAAATGTGGCAAAAACGGGAGAAATTACCCAAAGTCCAGTTCCACGCGGAGTCGCGGGCACAGCTAGTATGTGTATGTGTATAAACAGCGGAAAAAAAGTCTGTAATCAATGTGTTTTACTGGCGATGACTTTATGATTCCAACAGTGCCGTAACTAGACTTTTATGCGCCCGGTGCGAGCTTCAAAAATTGCGCCCTTGAAGATACTGGTCTGGTCATTTCTGCGCCCCTCCAGGGTCTGCGCCCTGTGCCTGGGCACCGCTGGCACCGCCCTAGTTACGGCACAGGATTCCAAAACGAGGTCTTTTTTACTATCGGTCTCATTTCAAATCTGATCGAATGAGGAGATCCGTAGACGAACTGAAAACACAAATGTAGTCCACAGGATTACCAAGTTGTAGTGGCCAAATTATACGCGGAGCAGATGGCCAATTGTGTCTAAAAGTCCTTGAGTGGACCATGGACCAGCAAGCACAGCTTTAGATGTCCACCTGCAAGATGTAGTAAGAATTTAAATTTTCTTATAAAGACATTATGTTCATGTGAGATTGATTTCTATGACGCGAATATTCTGTTTCTATAACTTTGTTTGATGACACAATCGAAAAAGAAACTCTACCTTAAAATTGTCAATTGTGTATCATATAAATTCCAAACAAGGCAGGCGATCAAATTTACATAATAATAATATGATATTGCTCCACATTCGCGCCGTTAAATAATTTCGTTATTATAATTGGTGAGAGTTAATTCCTGGCATAGAATTAACATAAATTATCAGCGCTAATGTGTATTCAGGACACATAAATTTAGTTATCTCAAAAAACCTGTCACAAACTATAACAAATCTTGGTGGTTTCTTAACGTTTTGACAAGCGATTGCGACATTCATCGAGATAAATTTATAATAATGTCACTATTGACGTAATGGCTCATAAAAAACGTTGTTTTGGGTATCGGTGTGCTTCACACCTACTGTAGATTATATCGCAGTATCAGGTGCCCTCACATCAAAGTGAACTCAAGTTACCTGTTAAAGCAACGCGTAAATAAAAGTGAAATATTCCTCTACAACGGGATCGTATAGTTTGTATCGATTTTAACTGCTTGGATTGTCACATCTCGCATTACTAATCGAATACTAATGACGTTATACGTCGTATCAAATTACGCCTAAAATCTTTTTGTCGTGTGTGCCAGCCATAAAAGCATCGATTTGCATAAATCTATCGTCTAATTTGAAACCATAAGTAACATATTAATCAACCGTATTTAACCTCAAATTCTTCGCGTGATCCCTTACGGGTGGAAAAAGAAATCGTAATCACGGATTCGGAATCTAATCGATTCTAATTTACATGGAATGATAATTAAAAGTGTTTGGGACATTTGATTTCGAAATGTTTTCGTTTTGGTTATGTACGGCCGCGGTATTGACAGGGCGTCGTTAAAATTTACTTAATTGTGGAATTAATGAGGATGTTTTATCTTTATTGTGTCGATCGACGCGAATTCGAATGAGAATACATACATACATACATACATATTCTCACGCCTGTATTCCCAAGAGGGGTAGGCAGAACACATGAATTCGAAAATTCAGTGCCACGTTTAGCAATTTCAGGGTATACAGATGATCAAATGTGATATTGCAGTGACAGGTTGCTAGCCCATCGCCCACAATACACTAACCCTTTCCCAGAGTCGACTCTTACGACACCCACGGGAAGAAAGGGGGAGGTGCTATTCTAACCCGGCACCACACGGGACAGGGAATGAGAATACCTCATCAAAATGGTCCTCGTAAATTGGGTGATTGTGAATATTTATGCATTTATTTGGGACACTCGTGATAGAATTTATAATTATAAAGGCTCATTTTAAATGTTAAAACGTGTTTGTGTTCGTAAAACAACACATTAATTAATTAAACAAGTCAGTCACATCGCCAGCATGACATACTTTGCTGCCTTTTTGTTTGCCTTCGTCATTCAATGCTGCTTTTTGGTAGTTACAAGTCCCACACCACACGGTGGATTATACGAATTCTCTTTTTTTCATATTGTTACCGTATTAACTAGTGGAAATCTTAAAAAAAAAGTTTATCAAATGTAGTTATTGAATTCTCGTGTGTAGTATCACGACTCTTTCCCATAGAAGTTGACAGAGATCTATTTGTAACATTTGCTACGATCCTGGCATACCTCTTTTGCTTCATCCATACTCATTCGTAAGCACACATAATTGGCAAAATAAATATGTAATATCGAGCAAAGACATTTTCTTCTATTTTTAACGAACTTCATAAAAAGAGGTTCTCAATTCGGCTGTTTTTTTTGTGTATGTTACCTCATTACTTCTATACAGGTGCACCGACTTTGATGGTTCTTTTGCATTTGAGATAGGAAATGGCTTCCTATTGGTCTCATTTTAATTTCATCAAGATCTTGTTGGAATATCCTTAAAACAATGAAAGACATCAACGGGCATTTGGGCTTTGGGCGTCTTTGTATGAACTTCGAGTGAATCTTCCAACAGAATACTGTTCTGGCACGAAGGTTAGTAGGAGCTCATGCAAGGTCCGTTAGGATCGCTACCACCATCTTACCCTTCGGGTCGGACATAATTTTGAAGTACAACATAAGAATTAATTTGTGACTTTTATGAATTTCTATTTTTTTTTCAAGCTGTTTCTTACATTTTGGTGGTATTTAATTAATATTAATGATCTAATTGAATGCAGAATTCTTCAACATTCTGTAAAGCTATGCATACATGGACAAAGGTAAATTATTTTACTAAACAAATAAAAAAACTTATTCAGAAATATAAGAAAAAAACTATATTTCTGTTGGTAAACACTACACATAAGTTAATGCTGAGACTCCTCCGAACCACAAGAATTAAAATCAGTCCCTAAAGAATTTAAATCTTCCAATATTTAGGCAAGCATAAGTTGTCCTTAACTTAAAATATTATAACGTGTTCCTAATCCCAACACCACCATTTAAGAGGGTATCTCAACTGGACTTTACGATCGGTATAAATGCCACATAAAAAACGATAAGGCGTTTTAATTTCTCTCGCCTAAAATGAACCGGCGTTAATTTAGAAAAAAACACGAAAAAAACGTTAATTTTGTCGTGTGCGACCAAATCTAAACTTCAACTCTGAACCTTCTCCATTCACGACAGAGTTCTCGGTTTTACTCGCAGTTAGTCGTAAATAACGCAGGTTATATTTGTTGGTTTGTTGGTTTACAAACGCGTTGGTATTATTATAGATTAAATTCTTATTTATCTTTCTAAGTCTAAGGCATCGTAATATTCCAATGGTTAAACGGTGGCTTGACGTTTGTTTGTTGTATGCCGGATTATTAAGCGGTGTGTTGACCACTTTGCCTTTGAAGTAATTACAATTACAATGTGTAGCTTCTGATAGTGATACAGTGAAAACATTCCTTATATTAAGCAGGTATTGTGAAGATGATTAGCGAAGGAAATTAAAGAAACAACTTTGCTCTACCAAGAATTCAAGCAAATAATAAAAATTAAAGATGCCGTCGTTTCTGTCTTCTTAGATTAGTAAACACTAAAATTATGAATGTAAAAGTTTGTAAGAGTGTGTCAGTGTGACAGTGGCGCCAAACAACAGTCAAACGGCGGGACTAAACTATATGAAATTTGGTATGCAGGAAGCAGAGGCCCTGGATTAACACAATCATCTTCATCATCATCATTTCAGTCATAAGACGTCCACTGCTGAACGCCTCTAAATTAAACGATATTTCCTGTCACAAAATGGCTCGTGGTTAAAAAATACCAAATGCGTTGAGTATATGATTTATGAAAAAGTCAGATATGTAAGCCGAATTTAAAACCCAGAGTCGTTAACATGAGAGACCGCAAATCAAACCTGCTTGTCACTCACTGTTCTATGCTTGAAAAGTTTTCTTAGCCTGGATCAATGTCTCACTGCCTGAGACAAGTTCAATTGTATAAAAAATCATTAGAACAAGGTAAGAAAACGCATTCGAACGTCAAAAACGCATTCTCACGGAAACAATCCTGTGCTATAATGACGCTATTGACGTCAACCCGACGACGCATGATAATTACTTACGCGATTTTATAGTGGGCGCTAGCTATCTCAATGTTTACGGTATAAATACTCTCTGCAGATAAAAACTAAAGCGAACCTTAATTACTGACAAATTGGTCGAATAAAGAAAAGATATAGTGCATTAAGAGAGGTGTCTCTAATTGGACTTTGTTTTGCTTTAGCTTTAATGCGTTTAGGCAGATAATATACGAATTTGCATCGCCATATAACTAATTGAAAATGTCAAAGAATGAAACTACTAAAAGGGGTTAAAGAGGTTATTAATATTGAGTGTGAGAAAACGTCTTGTTAGTTTAATTTTAAGTCTTACTATCATTAGTAATGTAAATTAATCTTGATAACTCTGCAACTTTATGCTTTCCTGATGATTTTGTTTTTAATTTGTAAGTATCACCATTATACATAATATCTTGTCCACAAACGTTTAATAATAAGCATACTATTTAAGGATTTTTTTTAATTACGCGCGAGTAAGAAATATTTTAATGAACAAATATTTGTTTTACCCTTGCAAAGGACGTTCGGCTTGTCAGGTACCGTTAACAATACAATCACTTGCATCGTGTTGTTTAATTACATGTTAAAAGAAAAAGCACCAATAAAATAACCCTTTGACATTATGATAACCAATTCCTTCACGATCGCCATGAACTGCTTATTAACTTATGCAGACCTCATAAATTTCCTTTTACAGTACATTTTAATGTTTTTACTAAATTAATACTACTTATCTAATAGTTCAAAAATTACCCAAAACAATACCTACATAAATACGATGAACACGCAGTCTGATACTTTTAATGTCCACATTTTAACAAAGGCTATATAGATGGAAAAAAACGATCTTAAAGTCATAGCTCCCCAAACTCCTTGGCAATCGCTATCCCTACACGTAATACAGCCGTGACCCGACCGCGACGTACCCATATATTTACTTTATCTTGTCCAATACACTTAAATACAAATTAATACAACCCAAGGACCGAGTCTTAATGGCGCTCAGACTGTTTATTTTACACCTCGCGATGGGACACGGTTTTTTTATTGCTTCATGTATGTATGGGAGGCTTTTAGCGTCTCCTAAAAACTGTTCTAGACAGTTCTTAGAATCACCGCTAATAGATTCTGGGCAGGGGTTGATTCTAAGAATCTATAGATACATCACGAAACACTATCAAAAACATAACTATACGGAGACTCATAGCCACTCTTAGCATATTTTTAGGTTTTAGGCTAAGAGGTACAACAGTGACTGGTTGCTATACTCCGTTTTTTTTGGGTTGAGAAATTTAACGGTCACAATTTGAAATTATCTCTGGAATTCATTAGTAAAACTGGAAATTATTTATGCAAATACACTTAACATTCTTTGTTATAATGTTCTTAAATCAAACATCATCATAATTTGCGCCGATATCTTGGGATTACTCAAAAATGTGTAAGGATTTGACAGTTAAATTTCTCAACCCAAAAAAAACGGAGTGTAGCATAACGCCTAAAATATACGCGCATAAACCCATTCCCTTAGCTGTCTCTTACACGTACACTCACGGAAGAAATGGATAGGTGTTATTCTAAGCTTGACGCCACACAGCAAATACATACAATGAAATTAAAATGTAAGTTCACGACATTATTAGAAATGTTTGTATCACGATTTGGCACCAGAAAATGATGTATTTTCTAATTAGATGTAGATAGTTCCCAAAATGTAAAATGTCTCTTACATGTTTTAAACTAACAAATTGCGTACAACTAAAAACCGCGTAAAAGGAGGCAACTGCTGGATTTACAAAGAAAATATTATTTCATTGATTTTACAGAGTCAACAAGCAGAAACAAACGTCTCATGACAATCGATGGAACCTTATCATAGTTGAAATTTGCCACACGTGGTAAAAAAATCTTGACCTATCACAGCAGACTTCCTTCGACAGGGTTCTACTTTGTAAACTAGGTCCACATGGATATAAACCATCGCGTATTTTGAACTCTACACTGAATACAAATAAAGTTTCATATCTATCAACACACAGGAAGAATTCAAGATGCTTGGTACTTAATACCCGGTGGAATATTTTAAATACTGCGGTTTTATTGTATTGGTGTTTCTGACGCTTTTTAATTGTTTATTTTAAGCATTAATGCGACACTTAATTTTAATATTAACGTAATGACCGTGTTGTGGAACAGATTTTAATATGGTTATAAAATTTAATTGCATGAAAACAATTCGTATTTTTACAGTATTGGTTTTCATTAGCAGAATTTTATAGCTTATATTATTTAATACGTTATTATGATTCCCAAAGGGTGTCAAGTTAAAATTAACCATTGGCTTAGTAAAATTTTTGATTTTGGATTCACAAATCGAGTTTTTTTAACCATACGGCCTGGTCATTTTTTTAGTGAACGTGGACATTCATCATACATTAGCTTCATTTTTGCATCACATACATACATTATACAGATGACATAGACAAAATCATGATTATTTCAAGTTCAACTTCTAGCATAATTTTGTCTTAGAAACAAATGAAAGAAGTGACAGGTTGCTAGCATGTCGTCGAAAGGTCATCGACACCAACTTCTTAGTCATCTCTTACGACATCCTTCTAACCCAAGATCGCACAGAACCTTTTTTTTTTAAAACACATAATAATCTAATAAGTTCTCAACTTCCGGTCATAAGACGATAAAATAACACAAAATACCCATAAGATTAAAATAAATTAACGCTAATCTTAAACAGATGGCCTCAATTAATCTCGCGAATAAATTCAACTCAATTAACAGATATAAATGCAGATACCAGATACAGATAATATTTTCCAAATACTCGCAAAGAATCCATATTCATATTTTAAAAACAAGCAACTGAGCGCGTTTTGGGAATTTTGTGGTGGGTTCCGTATGTGGACTTAATAAATCTGTATTGGATTAGGCCTTGGCACAGCAAAGAGCGAGTTGTGTCGCGTATGTGATAAACTATACCCGTCACGTGCTTAGCCTACTGGATCTGTAATACTTCACAGTTATCTTGACTTGGAACTAAGTTGTGTTATTTGGGACACCTGTAAAGTGTGAAAGGTTGAGAATAAAATTATTGCACTACATACATTACGCCTATTTTCCTAAACGGGGTAGGCAGAAATACTTCATAGTTCTTGCATATTTTATAGATTTTAAGTTAAGAGGTACCACGGGTCTAGCACCCCTGTCGGCTAAAGCATACCTAAACCTATTTCCTTAGTCGCCTCTTACGACATCCACGGAAGATGGAGAGGTGTTATTCTAAACCCGACACCACACTACTATTTAATACACATACATAAAATCACGCCTGTGTTCCCTACTATTTAATTGGTTATAATTATACGCTATACCTTATCGGTTTAGGTACTTAAAACAATATAAACAATCTTGACATGTCTTTTTGTTGAAATACACAGTCTAAAAATGAAAATCGTTACGCTACACAATTCAATTATGAAAGTAAATGATTTTTTCATACCTAAATTGTAAAATGTAAAGATTTCGATTTATAAAGTGTACGTTTAAATAAAAAGACACGTCAAGATTGTTTACATTGTTTTAACTACCTAAACCGATAAGGTATAGTGTATTACGAGAGTGTACTCTTTATCCCACATCGTCATTGCGCCTGCCAAATTCCATATGTATATTTATTTATTTTTCTTTTTTTGCACTCTAAACAAATCTCCTTTAAATTGAGATTTGTATGCACAAAAAAATGCACATATGGAATTTGGCAGGCGCAAAGACGACATGAGGTACAAATCGAAAGCCTTATTCCAAAGCGGAACCCTAAAAATATTGTCAATGCGCTGTAGAGGCCGATAAAAATGTCCGGCCACACGCAGCAGGTCATTAGACACCTCCAGAGGGAAAATAAATTAACAAAACGAGAATTATCGACCGAGAGCTTATTCTGAACAAGACCGAGATCAAATGGCGCTGAATGAAGGATTATAATAAAATCTTCATACCTACTTAACTCGTTTTTACAGAACTGCTTAAGTACTTGTAGTTTGCACGCTGGAAGATGTAAACTAATAGCACAAGTTTTAAATTGTGCTGTAATTTTAGACACCTGTGTAACAATAAAATTGGAATAAGATTTAATAAACAGCACTTTTTGTAATAAAATACCTGTGAATTACATTATTTTGCAAAATAGTTAGTAAATTATTTTCATATCCCGGTCAGTTGCTTCGCTTCTCAATACAACGCTACATACTTACTACTTTTTCTTCGTCAGCTCTGACGATTACGAAAAAAAATCCGTGTGGTTATAGAATGACACTTCTTCGTTTCTTTTGTGAATGACATAAGAAGGTATATTTTATGCGATAGGCTAACAATCTGTCACTATGTATGTATACTTTTTAACTTAAAGACTAAAAATATGCTAGGTGTGGTCATGAATCGTGAAATAGTCATGTTTTTGTCGGTGCAACGTTTAGTGCGCTCTGCATACCTCTTTTGGAATTACAGTAGGTATGTATAAGAACGGTATGTGTAAGAATATCCAACCCAAAACCATGAACTATGATTAAAAACGCATCTAATCCAAATTCTCCGAATACGGCCGGCCTGATCAATTAAATGCCATGAGATACAAGGCACTATAAGTCAGTACGCAGGCGAAATCCAAGGAGAAACGGCCACTACTTTATGGTGTAAAAAGATCCCTGTCGTTTTACTCCATCCAATTTGGTTAACACCGTTTTAATTTACTGTCTGATGGTAAAAAGTAATTAAAGGTTACTGTTGGTTCCCCTGAAATCGTTGCTAGAGGTAAAGGCTTTGGTTAAATCTTGTATGTGGATCTTTGTTTAACTAATCTTGTTACATTATTTTGAGATAAATGTTACACATGCTATAACTGTGTACTGTGTACCAAGGTTTATTTTTTGCATTAATTCCTCTCCATTTTTTCTGTGGATGTCGTAAAAGGCAACTTAGGAAGGTTAATGTATATTTTAAGCGACAGACTAGTAACATGTTACTATTATTGTACTTACCTCTTAACTTTATACCTAAAAGATATGCCAGAAGTGGATATCGTCGCCCCCATGCTAAACTAACATAAGTGTAAAAAACACATTTTTCAGGGGAGCGATTTGAAGTTTCTAGAATTCGTTT